>PVIU01019391.1:0-36494 GCA_004026605.1 Ondatra zibethicus
GAAAAAAATGGAAAGCTTTTCTATCTGTTGTGTCAAGTACTAAAATTTCATGTTTGTACTAAACACTTTTATTAATGCGATTCTTCCAATCTTTGTTTGTTTGCTTTTAGCTTTTATCATTGTTTTCCTTTAAGTTATTTGCTTGAGCTTTAAACTACACCACTGAAACTCAAAAGGCCCACAAGAAGATGCAACTCATCTGGAGTGTTTTTCTCACGCAGAAATATTGGGAGACTTGAGACAAAACGATACTATTTTTTCCTTTGTCAGTTCCTGCAAGATCAAATGCAAGTTGTCATGCAACAGAGTTTACTTCTCAGAATAGTTTCCTGGTCCTCACTCAAAATGCATTTCTTTAGATGAACTTCTAATGACTTCAGCTTTCTGGAATTCACAGTAACAGTCACATCTCCGAAGAAATCTTTACAATTATTTTTACTGTTACTTCTCACCCATTTTAGTTTGTGTTAGCCTTTCTTGTAAACATTGTCCCTTTCTCAGGGAAGTGAGAATATTTCAAGTATGTGTGACTACAACTACCCACTGATGCCCTCAAAGATATGACTGTGACAATTGGACTAGTTTAAGTAATGACAGTGAGACAAGGAGGCAGTAGAAGAGAGTCCCAAATGTTCTGATTAAGAAGACAGCATGATTATATTTTAGAAATGAGAAGTATGTCATAGAGTTTCAGCTGCCAGTCATGTTTTCCTCTGGAGCAAAGTCTTTCTGTACAAAGTCAGATCTCTGAAATAGCCCTATATTGGTATGCCTAATACATCCAGAAATCTGTAGTGAGAAGTCCCCTTCATAGTGGGATATGGGAAAACAATAGTGTGATAAATGTGTCTAAGGACAAATGTGGACACAGGGAATACATTGCTAATTTTTACTTAACATACAAAATAATTGGATTCATTTTGGCATTTTCATGCACGTGTCATTACACTTTATACATTATACCCTCACTGTCCTCCCCACCTCCTCTTCATTCTTTTGGGATGCCATTCCTTTACCCAAATAATCACCCTCTGCTTTCATATCACATTCATTCCTTTACCCTCTGTTTGCTCCCCAGATTTCGCCTTTCTTGACATTCATTTCTCACCTCTCATGGGTCGTCTCTGTCTATTTTCGTAATCTATGCATGCAAACACATGCATAGACAGACTACTTGATGATTTCATTTCATCAAATAACAGAAAGAACACAGTGCTTCTGTTTTGATCCTGGTTCAATTCACTTCATATAAATATAATGACTTCTAGTTTCATTCATTTTCCTAAACGTTTTATGGTTTAAGTTTTCTTAGTTCTAAATGAAATTCCATGGTGTATATGAAGCACAGTTGCATTATCCACTCATCTGTTGGTGGCCAAGCAGGCTAATTCTATTTTCTGGCTATTGAACTACATACAACATGGTGGTTTTCCATCACAGTACACAGAGGCATCTCAAGCCACACAGCATGCTGGGTGGTGGATGTAACTTTTGCTCATATGGACAAAAAAGATACACAATAAAAAGGGGTCCAGACAAAAAACCCTCTTAGCAGGTTCCAATGTGTTTTATAATGTACATAGGCTTAAGAAAGAAATAAAAAGGGTATTGACAGTTATATAAAGGAACAAATAGTTTAAAAACAAAATTTTAAAGTCTTTAAAGAGAGGAATAAAATAATAAAAGGAATAGGCTACTTAGAGTTGGGAAATACAAACGAAGTCTGGATCCTGTATGTTATTGTGCTGATTTTGATATTTTTTAATGGCTGGTGGGTAAGAGACAGCTGCTGAGAGACATAGGATTGAAACTGATAAAATATACCAACATAAATATTTTTTAAAATGCCTTAAATTTAGAATAGAAGTAAAATATATTTGTAAAATGGAATTTAAAAGAGTCTTTGCTTTGGAGAAGTGGTTTTTCTTTTATTTTCACAGGAAACAAGAGGCTATACAGTTGTTCCAGATTAAGATGAATGAGGTTTGATCAAGGGAGACCTCCTGAACTTTGATAGGTGATATCTATCAACAAAGATTATAACTGGTCTTCCCAGGACTTGGGTATTATATCAGGTTTTCTCAGGGTTCCCATAAGATTACGAGTGCCACCAATCAGCAAAAAGTATTCTAGAGACCTGTGTCCAAATTCCCAAAATATTGTTTATGAATGTTTATTTTCATTTAAGGGGAGTTGGTTATTAATGGTTAACGGTCTAGTCAATCTCTAACTGAGGAAGAAAGGGTGATATAATATAGAAATAATAGGGAAATGATAAATTATTATGATTAAAAAGGAATAGATTATTGAATCTACTTTAATCCAAAAAACAACTGTTAATCTCAAAATACTTTATATTGGTATGGATTTTGTTTTATTGATATAAAATTAAGGTCAATTTTGTTATACTGTATGTATATTTCTACTCTGGTTTAAGGTATTATATTTATTTGTGCAGTTAAGTTAAAATGTAATGTGTAATTAAAATATAGATTAAAAGTCATCTCTATTAGTCAAACTTATACCCATATTAGTTTTTTGGTATGCAGACATATATTTAAATTAGGTAGGTAATCTTCAAACACTTCAAAGGCCTACAGAATATGGCATTTAAAATGTGTTAAGAACCTAGACTTTTTTCTACAGTGAGACACATCTGTTCCTGACAGCACCAACTACTCCAAGAGGATAATGGGTATCATTGAACCTTCTTATGGAGTTTACTTCTAATGTGGCAAGGCTAGCCTTTTGGGCAAGAAGCTGTTCTTGCCTAGACTGCAGCACAGTAGGTAATATAAACTGGGACTGACAGAGAAGTGACTGCTGAACTTTATCAAAACCAGGGAAGATGTTCCTTCAGGGTTCATGCTTCACAGAAGAAACTGACAGACATTCTGCAGGACAAGAGGAAAGTGACTGACAAACTGCCAATATAGGTGGGAAAATAATTTAAATTTTCTGCTTCACTGCATTATCTGTTGGATACTATGGGCCTGTAGGCTGAAGATGGATGCCCCAATGTTATAGAAGAACTTTGGGTGACTGTCCAGGCAGTCAGATGTCCCTGTCATTTCTGGAGTTTTGGAAGTTGTTTGTAGTGCACCTCCTGTTTACTCAGGTGTGGGCAAAGGCCACTTGTTCATTTCCTGGCCACACAGACTCTCAAAAATGATCACACAGAAACTATATTATTTAAATCATTGCTTCACCAATCACCTAAGAGTATTTGTAGCTAACTCTTATATCTTTGGTTAACTAATTATTATTTTATATTTTACCATGAGGCTCATGGCCTACTGGAAAGGTTCCAGCTTGCAGCTCCTGTATTTTTCCCTCTAGTGGCTCCATGATGTCTCTCTGACCTCACCTATTCTCTCTCTCTCTCTCTCTCTCTCTATATATATATATATATATATATATATATATATATATATATAAAATTTTTTTTCAGCTGGGCTTTAGTCTGTGAAGCCATTGGCCAAAAGCAGCTTCTTTATTAACCAAAAAAAAAAAAAAGGTAACAAAGAGACAGAAGGACTTCCCACACCATTTCCCCATTTCTGTCTAAATGAAAATGAAGGTTTTCTTGGTTGCAGCTGCTCTGGATACTGGCTCCACCTCTTTCCACTTATAAAATGATGGAGGTACCTACCATTACTGCTGGCTCTGGGGCTGCTGGGTAGGAGCCACACTCAGCACTTTTAACTCTGATAATGAGCGTGTAACACATAAACCCTTTTTATCTGAGTCATAGCTAAATCTACCATGCAAAGCATTGTGCACCCTAGAAATATTTCTGTGTATGGTGGCAGGAATCTGCCATGCTCTCCTGCTTGTGCATGCCTAGTAGACCTGATCCTAGGCAGGGAGTGCTGAGCCATGGGCATGGTCTCAGCTACTTTCCTCCCAACCCCAAGTGGGCACACAAACACCCTGGCCCACAAATGCCATTGAAATGCTCCATAGCAGGAGTTGGCATGGCCCAGGAAGCCACTTTTTTTTCTGCTGCTGCTGCTGAGTCAGGAAAACCTCTCTTAAAGGAGCTGTGGCATCAAACAGCGCATGAAGCTGTGTTAAACTCTTTTTTTCTTTTGTCTAGAATTCCTTTTCAAACCCTCTCAGGTTTTATATGGATTTAGTTATCCACATGGGTGACAATTTGTAAAAGAAGGCCACTTGTTCTTCCCGGCCACCTAGCTAGCTTAGCCCCGAAATAACCACACAGATACTGTAGTAATTAAATCATTATTTGGCCCACTAGCTCTAGCTTCTTATTGGCTAACTCTTACATCTTAATTTAACCTATTTGTATCAATCTGTGTATCACCACAAACAAATTTAACCTATTTGTATCAATCTGTGTATCACTACTAACAAAGTTTCAGCACATCTATCTCTGGCAGCGGATCATGGTGTCTCCCTGACTCCACCCTTCTTTCTCCTAGCATTCAGTCCAGTCCTCCCCACTTACCTAATTTCTGCCCTATCAATAGGCCAAGGCAGTTTCTTTATTCATTAATGGTAATCACATATCACAGAGAGGACTCCCACATCAATACACTGACCTAAATCATCTTCCTATCTACATACAACATGTGCAGTGCCTTTCTGATTGAAGATGTGGGCTCATTATTGTTGTATACTTATGTATAATACTGTGAACCTAGAGAAATGATGATTCAAATTTATCATGACATACTATAGGAATATAGGAGTATCACATAAACTTGCAAAAACCAAAGGCCTTGGCATGTCACTGGCACATAGTAGGCACTGAAATTTTCTCTACTCAGTAACTTTCTCTATATCAACCTTTTCTGATGCTGAGAATTTTCTAATTTGTGTATGGATTTACTAATAGTCAAGAGCTAGGAGAAATTGTTCACAAGGGTGTAGACTGAGGCTCCTCGTTCATTTCTATTCCTCCAAACCCTAAATAATCACACATAAAATATGTTATTGGCAATTCTTTTTGGTCAATAGCTTAAGTGTAGCATTGCTAGTTAGCTCTTATATCTCAAATTAACCCATTTCTATTAGTCCGTGTATCGCTATGTGGTTGTGACCCACTGGCAATGTTCTGTCCAGGGTCTGTTTCCTGTGGCAGCTCCATGTCTCCTCCCTGTCTCTGCTTTCTTTCTTCCTCTAGAATCTGCTTGGATTTCCTGACTTGTTCCATTCTACTAAGTTTTATTCATAAGCCAATAAAAGCAACACATATACAGAAGGACTTTCAGAAACCCAGGGTCAGTCTCAGTTACTTAGTGAGATGGAAGCAAGCCTGAGCTACATGAGACTTTGTCTCAAAAACTAACAAGCAAAACATATTGAGACAGAAGGACTTCCCACACCACTCAGGCAATATTATATCCTTTTGGGATCTTTGACAGAACTGAAAACTAGATAATTATAATTATAGTTTTCCTTAGCTATGGTAAAAGATAAATTAGATATGAAATGCTAGACTCAAAGATAGGATAGATGATAGACTATTTTCTTCAATATTGTCAAATACAAGTAGACTAAATATTGTAACTATAATTTTTGCTTGGTAACCATTTTGTTATATGTAATTTTACTATGTCAAAGTTAAAACCTTTCTTTTTGATTAGACAGAAAGGGGGTGAAATGATGTGGGATGTCTTTCTGTATGTTGTGTATAAGTGTTGCTCTCATTGGTTGTTAAATAAAACTGTTTTGACTTATGTCAAGACAGGATAGAGCCAAGCAGAAAATCTAAGCAGAGATGCAGGAGAAGAATGGAGTCTGGGAGATGCCAGCAGTCTCCCAAGGAGCAACGTTTCAGAGCACCACCAGTAAGCCATGGGCTACATGGTGAAACACAGATTAATAGAAATAAGTTAATTTAAATGTAAGAGCTAGCTAGTAATAGGGCTGACCCATCAGTCAAACATTTATAATTAATATAAGCTTCTGAGCGGTTACTCGGGAACTGGTGGGTTGGAGAAAAACTTCCATTTACCCTTAGACTTTCTTGGATGTTTTCTATGTTTTTACTTGCTGTCCTGTTATGAGCAGGATATTTCAATTAAGTTGTGTAACCTATTTTCTACCATGATTGTGACCCTAAATTTGCTGAGATCTCCTTGGAGGTTTGAGAGACAATGATAGCTGCAGTTGATAGCACAGCTTCTAAAGAAACAGTTGAAAGAAAGCAAGAGGGGACAACTACTTCATTCTTATGGACTTTCCAGCTTAGAAGGCTGTTCAAATCAAGCTGTAATTAAATTCTTCTACAGATGTTGGTAAATGAATTGGCACAGTCCAAATAACCAACTACTCTGTAGTAAGGAGTTTTCCTTGCTACCACAACCTGTTCTCGTACGTTGTCTCTAAAAATGATATTTCCAATGCCTAGGTTTGTAACTGCATACTATTGCCTCTTTTTTTCTTGGTTACATCTTGGCCCTTGTGCTTCTACAACAGATAGTGGGAAACAGATACAGCTGAGCAAATATGATTTTCATCAAGGGTTAGTCAGAGCCCATGGTACTAAAGGAGTTTCTTAAGTCACCTACAGCAGACACCAAGGCAACATCCTCCTGCTAAAGAGTCAGAGATTTCTGATGCCTGGCAGGGTCTACTAAGAGTGAGTCAGCTTCCATATGCTACAATTTAGATGATTTAACCCTTTAACATAGTATAAGATTTGTGTGAGGTAAGTCTACCTGTCTGCCAGATACCACAACACAGACATCTTTTTTTTTTTGTTTTTGTTTTTTTTTGTTTGTTTGTTTGTTTTTTTTTTGTTTTTCAAGGCAGGGTTTCTCTGTGTAACTTTGGAGCCTGTTCTGGAACTTGCTATGTAGACAAGACTGACCTCAAACTCACAGAGATTTGCCTGTCTCTGCTTGTGGAGTGCTGGGATTAAAAGCATGTACCACAGCTAGCCGGTGCACACAGACGCTTTTTATTTTGCCTTGTGCATTTTTTTAAATTTAAGTAACTTTTTTTTCATTTATTTTACATACAAATCAGTTCCCCCCCCTCATTCCCTTTCCTTTCTACCCCCTCCTCATCCACTCTTCCTCCGTCGCCATTCAGAAACAGACAGGCTTCCCATGGGTTTCCATTAAGAATAGTACATCAAGTTGAGGCAGGACAAATTCTCCCCTTATGTCCAGTTGAAATGAGGCCAGGTAATCCAGCATGGGGGACAGGTTATCAAAAACGAACTAAGTATCAGGGAGAAGTCCTGCTCTCACTGTTAGAAGCCTCACTAAGAGACTAAACTACACCATTGTCACACACATAACACTCTTAAAGCTAAAAAGAAAGTCTTTATTGTGAGCTGATTGCTATATGAAGAACATGCTGGTTTTCAAGGCTCAGAATGGTGCCTCTAACATGGAATCAATTGTGCTAAGGTCTGGGGGCCTGTTACATTTCTCACTGGTTCTATAGATATAAGTCAAATTGTGGACTCATATTGAGGCAGGGGGTTATATTGTACCCTCAGCACCAACAATTTGTTAGAATTCTCACTCTGTTTTACATAGTTAAGTTGGTAGTTGAGCAAGCAGGGTCCTATCCTGAGGGCCAAGAGTAAAAGGATTAATGACTCAGCAACTCCCTTAAATAGAGTAGTTAAGTAGGAGTATCAACAGAAGAAGGATTGATACCAGCTGTTAGATTCTTGGTGTCTCTTTTCTCTTTCCTTAAGGCTATTTCTGACCATGGCTAAATGTTCTTTAATAATTACCTCTGATTGGTTGGCATAGTGGCAACATATTTTTTGCAGTGTTGTACAGAGATCTCCTTATTTCACGAAGAGGAGGTGAAATGCTGAAAAGCAACCTCTACGAAGGAGTCTACTTGAGCTTCCAGGTGAAAAATAAAAATTTCCAGATGGCCTAGGTCCATGTCTACTGGAGCACTGAGTTCCTGAACAGTTTTAACCCCACAATTAGGGCTGAAATTTCAACTGCAGTCGAGATCACGATACATGTCCCCTCCATCAGGGGAAGGGGTGAGTCGACATGCATGAGGAAGCCCGGAATTTAGATCTAGGTGGGCTTTGCTATGAATGCCTATGCCATAACATACATGAAGACACAAAGGAGTACTGTCTCCCCAGTGCAAACAATTCAGAAGATGCATACTGGATAAGTTGTTAGTGTGAGCAAGCCAGGTGGTCCATCATACATGGAGCCAACTTTATGTTACAGGAATCTTCATGGTGGTGGGAGGAAACTATCTATAGGGCATCCTGGCTACATAAATCAGGCACTCTTTCCTTGGAGTTCCCCCAGGGTGAGCTTAGGTTTGTCCCATATACAGTTGTCAGGATTGGAATTGGAGATTATTGTTTAATTATTCCAATTTCAAAATAATATGGGGGCTTTGATGGGGGCTGGATGACTATAGATCACAAGTAGGTTGTGAAGGTTTCTTTTCTAGGGCTATGAAGGAGGAAATGATTTTGCAACCCCACTAAGCACAATGGTGTTCACCTGGTTCTTGCCAGTTCTTGGGGAGGGGGAGGGAGTGTCATCAGGGCAAACAGAGTATTGGGTAGATTGTAGTCCCTTTTCTTCATAGTGGACCAGTAGCTCTAGGAGAAGAGTCCTTTGTGACTTCTTCTAGTTGCCTCTGAATGTAATATTTTACAGAAATCCACCCAGAAGGTGGAGTGGGTCTCAGTGGGTAGACCAGCTATTAAATCTCTGGCTTTAGTTTCTCTTAGTTACTATATTGGCTTGTGGGGATTATGGGTCTTTCCCACAGGGAGACAAAGAAGACAAAATAGAACAATCATTATCATAGGGCCTGTGTTATTCTTGTCTTTACTGGGTTGTAGGACCTGGTTATAGCCCATCTATCATTGTCTACTGTAGCCTCCTTCAGCTGAGTGTGGTGGACCAATGGAATGATACTAATGGTCTTCACTGCTTTAAGGATGGTGAGAACCACAGGGTAGGGGCTTTTTCACATTGGCTCTAGGCCCTGGATCAGTATCCTCTTTACCAACATAAGATTAGTGATCATCCCATGTTGGCTGGTAGGCATAAAAGGCACTTAAGGAGATTAATGAGAGTCTGAGGTTTTTTAGAGAATGGAGGGTTCTGAGTTTTCCAATTATACTTATCATTGATTGAAAAAGCCTCAGAAACCATGAAAGGGGTAGAGAGAAAACCTTTGGGTCTTAGACTCACTGGAAGTTGAACCCTTATAGGGAGGATGGGTGTGTGTGGTGGGTGGGGGAGCTAACTCAGCCCCAGGGAAATTCTCCCCAAGTAATAGCCAAGGTAGAAGAAACTACCCCTTCCCACTTGAGCATATCAGGGGGAAGTGTTATCTCTCCCTGGGTGTAACCAGGAGCCATGATTGGATATATAAAGGGGTAAAATCAACATCTGGTGAGGCTGAGAGAACAGGTAGAGGTTTGGATTACTCTGGGCAATCTGACCAAACCAAGAGGATTTGAGTCCGGAACAAGAGGGCACTGGCCTTAAGCTGTGGGAGTGTGTCTCACACCAGAGAAAGTTATTTGTCTATACGGGGAAACTGGTTGGCATGGCAGAGGTCTCCAGTTACCATGTTCCAGATGGCCTGAACTGTCCAGGGTCCAGAGATACTTCAGTGGTCTGCCTGACTCCAAAATAGGGCCAATTGATTTCACAGAAGGTTTGGTGTCTTCCAGGCAAAAATAACAGACGCCATATTCCTCTTCATTCAGAAAGCCCTCTTTGAAGTGTCTTAATTTGCACTTCAGTGGTGTCATGGAACTGTTCTCTCCTCTTTCCATTGTAGGTCTGTCTCTCCAATCATCAGAACTTTCAGAAACAAAGAAAAGCACAATTGAGCAAATAATAAAGAAATAATAAAGAGATGGCCATCATATAGAGTTAAGCGATGGGGTAATGTGGATCCTGGATACTGGAATAAGAGCTGTATTTAGCCTTTCCTTAGTGTCCTAGTCAGAAGGTGCTCATAAACAGACTTATGTTTGGAGGTAACAAATTTAGGTGACTTTCTGTAATTTCCCATTATAGGCTGGAAGTGTCAGGAGCCTCTGGGATGGAAGAACTGGAGGCAAGAGAAGTTTGTAGGTTGTTGGGACATCTCTGTGTGTGCACCCCAGCGGAACTGTTTTCTATGCTATTGCCTCGGAGGGCATCTGAGACCTCTAGTGTCCTCTTGAGATCTTGCCTGGTGCCTCCAGGATTGTTGCAAAGTAAGCACACTAGAGACTACTACATAGACACTCTTCCAGCTGAAAAGAAAACATTTACAACTGGCTGGCAGCTGCACAGGGAACTTGCTCAAATCATGCAGCACCAAGCCTTACAGTTCTTTCTGTTTCATGTACAAAAATCATATCCTGGTTGGCACTCTTCAGTTAGCAAGAAGCAGAACTACAGAAGCCAAAAATGAGATTAGTACATTCAGGGACTTTTTAACTCAGAAGGCTTTCCTGGAACTGTGGACTAAGTCTTTGTCCTTGTTTTGACAAATGTTGGGATCTATTGGCTGGGTTTTAACATCAGAATATTGCCACTAACATGGCTTCAGTCATACTATGGCCTGGGACATGTTACAAGACAAATGAGGGCCATGAATTAGAGGTCTGCTACTGTATTTAAAATTAGAGAAACTCTAGGTGGGTTCTAAGGAAACACATGCAATGGCTGATTTTATTATCTAGCTTCCAGAAGGCAAGAGAGATAATGTCTACATATTTATATCTTCTCTTCTATTTGGTTCTTGATATGTAGATGTCCTAGAAGACCCAAAGAGAGTTTAAACAAGATTTAGGATTGGTAAGCCCTGTTTATTTTAATGTGACTGTGATGTTGTTGTTTTTGTATGTATGCCTTTCACCAAAAATCATGTCGATCAAATAGTATGTGCTTAATCAACCTTGATATTCAAATCAAATGTACAATATCTTTTAATGTGCTTATTTAACCAATTAGTATTATATTTATTATTTTATTAGTATTTGAAGTTGAATTATTGCTTCTAGAATATTAAGAGTAAATACTGAAGACCTTTATCAGGTAACAACTTTTCATTAAAAAGCCCCAGTCCTGTGTATTTATCATAATGACTGCCACATAGTAGCTCATCTGGTTTCAGCACAGGAAATTCCACATCTGGAGAGCTACCTGTCATCCTGGTCAAACTGTGATGCATGGTCACCATGCATTCTCACATCTATCAATAAAGGAACACAGAACAAAGTAATTGCACTTATGAATTATATATCCTACCTTCAGATGCCATCAGTGTTTCTACATCTATATTTGTTATATATGAGGTTAATCTTTTTAACATGAATTTTAATCCCCACCTTACTTCACCTTGTGGTCCTTTCAACATATATGAGATCTATAGAAACACAACACATGATTAGTAGAAGAGAGACTGAAACAATGGTTATAGGAAGAATTTAATGTTAATATCCATTTAGGTCACCATCTCTCCCAAGCCTAGAAACCCATGAAGTGCCTCACAAAAACTTCTCTCAAAACACAAGGAACAGAGATAAAATTAGTGTCATGCCTTCTTGCTTCCTGTTTCTCTTCTCTGTGCTCCTTTTCCTTGGTCTGGTCTCTCCTGTCATATGGGAATGTAACAGATTTAAAATTGTCTTTGTCTGAAGCTCAATTAAATCTTCATTGGTTTGATATTAGATTCCTTGTGTATGATTCACTTCTATTTAACACTTATTTTCCAACAATTTTTGACCGCCTACCACAAACCAGATATTTTATAATTACTAAATATTTAAATTAAAAGAAAAGGCAAATGTTTCTATTCTTAAGGAGCTTTAGAACATGCAGAAATGGACAACAAACCAATGGTATACACATGTATGAAAAATTTAATGTGCAACAGAGACAAATTACGATGAATACAATGTTGGGAACAGGAACGTAAGGAGGACATAGTACCATTCAAATTCATCTCAGGGAAACTCATGTTAAAAACACTTGGATCAAGGTTTCAAGGATGTGATAGGCTAAGTGTTCTAAATCTAAATTTAGATTTAGAACAAATCTAAACGAAGCTAAGTGTTCCTGGTTAAAGTTACAGGTGGTGCAATTTTTCTGGGTAGAAAAGTGGACACTGTGGTTTTGGACAAACAAGAGTAGCAGATGATGAGATGGGGATTAGTAATAAGAGCATGTAGGGTGATGTAGGTAGTGTTCCACTGGACAGCTTCAGCCATTCTAATGATGTTGGTGTCTCCTCCTGCTTCTCTTCCTCCTCCTCCTCTTCCTCCTCCTCCTCAGCAAGAATGAGTGGTCAGGAGGTAAAGAAAGGAAAAAAAGGGGAAAAAGGACAATGTGATGATCAAATAAATCTTGATTGCAATTGTACTCCATTGCAGCAGTTCCTCATCCTGTGAATTCATTATCTTCTGTGAGCAACACAGCTTCTTTATTTTCAAATTTCCGGGTGGGAGGTGAGTATCATGCCAGTATAAAACTTGCTGTATTAATCAGAGTTTTCTAGAGTCACAGAAATTATAAAATGAATCTCTTTGTTTACATATATAAACAAAATTTATTGGAATGAGTTCCAGGCATGCTGCAGTCCAACTAATCAAGCAATGGCTAGCTGTGAATGAAAAGTTCGAGAATCTAGTAGTTGTTCAGTCCCATGAGGCTGGATGGTCTTCTGTCTCTCCGGGAATCCTGAAGAAGTAGGTTTCAATGACAGTGAAAGAATGGATGTGCTAGCAAAATGAGAGCAAGCAGGCAAAGAACAGAACCTTTCTTCTTCCATGTCTTTATATAGGCCTCCAACAGAAGCTGTGGCTAAGACTAAAGGTATTCTTCCCTCCTCAAAATCTGGATCAGAGGTGTGTCTTCCTACCTCAAAGGTCTGGACTAGAAGTGGATTAACACAATTCAGGCCATGCATAAAATCTCTCAAAGGTGTATCCTTCATTTCTGGATTATAGTTCATTCCAGACATAGTCATATTGACAATTAAGAATAGCCCTCACAAACACCAAGAACTTAGAAACGATGACAAATATTTTTGAAATATTTGTTTATTTATTATGTATACAGTGTTCTGGCATATAGGAGAGCACAAAATCTCATTATAGATCATTACTGGCCACCATATGGTTGCTGGGAATTGAACTTGGGACCTCTGGAAGAGCAGCTAGTGCTCTTAACCTTTTAATCATCTCTCTAGCCCTGAAATGTATTTTTATGTTTACTCTCCCTCCAATATTTCTTAATATTCTTTTATTTTTCATTCAAAAAATTTACACTTCCTCCCCTTCTCCCAGTCCCCTCCCACTCCCTCACTACCCCTCCTCCCTTCCCCTGCTTCCCTAGGAGGGGGCAGGGTACCCTGACCTGTGGGAAGCCCAAGGCCCTCCCCCCTCCATCCCTGCCTAAGAAGGTGTGCCTCCATATAGACTAGATTCCCAAAAAGCTAATACATGCAGAAGAGAGAGGTCCCAGTGCCATTATCATTGGCTTCTCAGTCAGCCCCCATTGACAGCCACATTCAGAGATTCTGGTTTGATCATATGCTCATTCAGTCCTGGTCCAGCTGGATTTGGTGAGCTCCCATTAGATCAGGCACACTGTCTCGGTTGGTGGATCAGCCTCTCCCGGTCCTGACTTCCTTACTCATCTTCTCCCACCTTCTACTCTTCGACTGGACCTTGGGAACTCAGTCCATTGCTCTGATGTTAATGTGGGTCTCTGTCTCTATCTCGATCCATCGGACGAAATTTCTTTTGCCTGGCGATCTTGTTTGCTTCCAATTTCCAGGAGGATCTATATATGTTTTTCTTTGGGTCCACCTTGCTATTTGGCTTCTCTAGGCTTGTGAGCTATAAGCTTAATGTTCTTTGTTTATGGCTAGGTTCCACTAATGAGTGAGTACATACCATAATCATCTTTTTGGGTTTGGGATATCTCACTAAGGATAGTGTTTTCTATTTCCATCTATTTGCATGCAAATTTAAGAATGTCATTGTTTTTTTACCGCTGAGTAGCATTCTAATGTATATATATTCCACACTTTCTTGATCCATTCTTCCATTGAGGGGCACCTAGATTGGTTCCAGGTTCTGGCTATTAAAAATAATGCTGCTATGAACATAGTTGAACAAATGCTTTTGTAGTATGATTGGGCTTCTCTTGGGTATATTCCCAAGAGTGGTATTGCTGGATCCTGAGGTAGGTTGATTCCCAATTTCCTGAGAAACTGCCACACTGATTTCCAAAGTGGTTGCACAAGTTTGCATTCCCACCAGCAATGGATGAGTGTTCCCCTTACTCCACATCCTCTCCAGCATAGGCTATCATTGGTGTTTTTGATTCTAGCCATTCTGACAGGTGTAAGATGGTATCTCAAAGTTGTTTTGATTTTCATTTCCCTGATCACTAAGGAAGTTGAACATGACCTTAAGTATCTTTTGGCCATTCGAACTTCTGTTGAGAATTCTCTGTTCAGATCATTACCCCATTTTTTTAATTGGGTAATTTAGAATTTTAATGTCTAGTTTCTTGAGTTCTTTGTAAATTTTGGAGGTCAGACCTTTGTCCGATGTCGGGTTAGTGAAGATCTTCTCCCATTCAATAGGTTGCCTTTTTGTCTTAATGACAGTGTTCTTTGCTATACAGAAGCTTCTCAGTTTCAGGAGTTCCCATTTATTCATTGTTGCTCTTATTGTCTGTGCCACTGGGGTTTTACATAGGAAGTGGTCTCCTGTGCCCATGTATTGCAGGCTACTTCCCACTTTCTCTTCTATCAGGTTAAGTGTGGTCAGATTTATATTGAGGTCTTTAATCCATTTGGATTTGAGTTTTGTGCATGGAAATAGATAAGGCTCTATTTTCATTCTCCTACAGGTTGACATCCAGTTATGCCAGCACCATTTGTTAAAGATGCTTTCACTCTTCCATTGTATACTTTTAGCTTCTTTGTCAAATATGAGGTGTTCATAGGTTTGTGGATTAATATCCGGGTTTTCAATTCAATTCCATTGGTCAACGTCTCTGTTTTTATGTTAGTGCCAAGCTGTTTTCATTACTGTAGCTCTGTAATAGAGTTTGAAGTCAGGGATGGTAATGCCTCTGGAATTTCCTTTATTGTATAGGATTGTTTTGGCTATCCTGGGCTTTTTGTTTTTCCATATAAACTTAGTTATTGTTCTCTCAAGGTCTGTGAAGAATTTTGTTGGGATTTTGATGGGGATTGCATTGAATCTATAGATGGCCTTTGGTAGAATTGCCATTTTTACTATATTGATCCTACCAATCCAGGAGCATGGGAGATCCTTCCATTTTCTGGTATCCTCTTCAATTTCTTTCTTCAAGGTCTTAAAGTCCTTGTCAAATAGATCTTTCACTTCCTTGGTTAGTGTTACCCCAAGATACTTTATGCTATTTGTGGCTATCATGAAAGGTGATGTTTCTCTGACTTCCCTTTCTTTATCCTTTGTGTATAGGAGGGCTACTGATTTTTTTGAATTGATCTTGTATCCTGCCACATCACTGAAGGTATTTATCAGCTGTAGAAGTTCTTTGGTAGAGTTTTTGGGGTCACTTATGTACACTATCATATCATCTGCAAATAACGAAAGTTTGACTTCTTCCTTTCCAATTCGAATCCCCATGATCTCCTTATTCTGTCTTATAGCTATTGCTAGAACTTCAAGCACTATATTAAAGAGATATGGGGAGAGTGGACAGCCCTGACTTGTTCCTGATTTTAGTGGAATTGCTTTGAGTTTCTCTCCATTTAATTTGATGGTAGCTGTTGGCTTGCTGTATATTGCTTTTATTATATTTAGATATGAACCTTGTATCCCTAATTGCTCCAAGACTTTTCTCATAAAGAGGTGTTGAATTTTGTCAAATGCTTTTTCAACGTCTAATGAAATGATCATATGTTTTTTTTCTTTCAGTTTATTTATATGGTGGATTACATTGATAGATTTCCGTATGTTGAACCAGCCCTGCATCTCTGGGATGAAGCCTACTTGATCAAAATGGATGATTTTTTTTTGATGTGTTCTTGGATTCGGTTTGCCAGTATTTTATTGAGAATTTTTGCATCGATGTTCATGAGTAAGATTGGTCTGTAATTCTCTTTCTTGGTTGTGTGTTTGTGTTGTTTTGGTATCAGGGTAACTGTAGCTTCATAAAAAGAGTTTGGCAATGACCCTTCTGTTTCTATTATGCGAAACACCTTAAGGTGTATTGTGGTCTATTTCCCTCTCAATATTATGCATATAAAGTATTAGACTTTATATAAGAGTGCCATGCCCAGCAGCAGAGTGATGAGGCACTAGCAGCCAGTGGGTAATTGATTGATGACTACACTTCAGAGGTTTTTTGAAATGAAAATACTCCATGCCCAATACTGGTAGTGAAACTCTTTTCCTTTTGTTTTAATTCACCTCTTTTTCAGCTCATAATTTAAGTACATGTCTCCCTTCCCTTTCCTCTCTCCAAACTCTCTCATATATCCCTCCATGTTCACCTTCAAATTCATGGACTATTTCTGTTACTAATTTCTATTGCATTTATACATTTATGTGTATAAATTATATATATATACATATAATTTAATAATATATAATTTGAGTCCATATAATCCTCTCCATGTGTATGTTTGCAGGGCTGAATGTTTGGCACTGGGAAGTATTGGTGTACTCTTTCCTGGGGAAGGCTATGTCTCCCATTTCTAGCTGTCCTCAGTTGTCTATAGTTCTTTGTGTAGGGCTGAGGTCCATATGGAATGACTCTGTGTATCACCTCTGTCTAAAAGTGTTTGCCTTGGCATCAATTAATACAATATACCTGAATCTTTTTAAACTTTAATTGTGAATAAAGAGTCGCCATTAGATTTCTAGTATATCAAAGCCAGTGCTTCTACTAGAAGATACAGGTAAATACTAGCTCTTAAGAAAGTGAAGTAGATTGGGGTATATTTAAAGATATGAGAACACATTGCAGTGTGGGAAAAACTCAGACATAAACAGTGTAAATCTCCTTAAAATGCTGGCCTAATATTTCTTAGAATGGAACTTTAAGTAGCAATAAAGTAAAAACTGAAAGCTTTATAAACTATGCAACACAGGGCACAGGACAGAGAATGCCATTGAAATGACTCCTGAAGGGATACTTTCTTACAGTTTGTTAATGACATGAATTTCTTATTTTCTCCCACTTAATATTCTTTAAGTATCTGGAAATGATTAGTTACTTTATTTTGTAATATTTTTCAGCAGAGTGTTTAGACATAAGATTATTTGGGACCAGATGGCACTTTGTCTGTGATTTCAGTGTTTTGTAAACTGAATGTATTTCTGGTTCCCAAGTTAACAAGGAAGCACTTGGTCTATATTCATTATTAATGATCTGAATTTCTTGATGTCAACACACCAGAAGGAAGAATCAATTGATAGTTCGGATAATTTCATGTAAAGTGTCTGATTGTTCTATTGTAAAATAGGGATCTTACAGTTTTTGGAAGGAGGAGCATTCACTGCTAAAGCCAGTGTTCTCTTTTGCTTCTAGATTTGCTTAAATTGATCTTTGGGCCTCTTTGTCAGTCTCATAATGTCTCAGAACTCTTTCTTAGAGAGGCATTTTTAAATGTATAGAATAAACACCCAAGACCAAAGAAACAAACATATTAAGATTTAGCTTACTCCACAATGTTTCTTGTATTCCACATTGAAATCATCTGTTCTAGCTAAGAGTTGGTTTTATAAATACTAAGACTTAAAAATTGGGACTTGGGGCATTCCAGCCAGGTAAGTTGACTCTTCTGTTTTGCATCCTTTGAGCAGGCTTTTGCCATCTTCATAGCCATAGACCCAACTGCATATCTGTGACCTTCAATGTATCAAGTCCCTGGCCCATAAAACTACTTTGTACAGGGTCCCCTTTTGCCTGGAAAGTATCTCCTTTTGTCTTCCCATTCTCTAATCCCATTCCACCTGCTGCCATCTCCACTTCCGCAGGTCTGTATAATGAGAGCCATATATGCCTGGTCCACTCAAGCAGCTTCTGCAGCAGCTTTATCTGGCATAGCTTCAGTCACACAACGGGACAGACTCTCACAGCAGACACTCAGCCAAAGCAAGAAATCCACATGACTAGTCACATCACAAAGCAAAAACAACAAGAATGGCCTGGACAGGATGTATCCTATGAAACCAATTAGTCTTAGAAAAATGTTCTCTAATGAGAATTACCTAGGTGAATTACAGGACACAGAATTTCAAAGAAAAAATTGAACTTTATACAAGAATTCAAGAAGTTTAAAGAAGGTATAGGAATAAAAGTAATAAAAAAGTCAAATGAGAAATTAAGTAAAACACAAAAAAGTATCAATTTATCTAAAAGCTGACTCTTTGATAAGATAAATAAGATGGACAGAACCTTGAGCCAACTAATCAAAATAAAGAAATCTATAACCTGAGATATCAGAATCTGGAATGGATGAAGAAATCAAAAGACACCAATGAAATTTGGAAAATTTTAAGAAATACTTGTAAACAACGTATATTCCATTATATTGGAAAATCTAAAAGAAATGAATAGATTTCTGAACTCACTTATACTGCTAAAGTTAAATTAAGGAGAGTTCAACAAAATGTAAACAGAACCAAAACAAATGAGATTAGAAAAGCAATAAAAAATCTTCTGGTTTAAAAAAAGTCCAGAACCAGAAAGATGCACAGCAGAATTCTATCATCATTTCAAAGATCTACACCCAATACTTTTTAAATTATTAAAAACATAGAAACAATGAGCAATCAAACTTGTTCTATGATGAGATTATTACAGTAATACAGAAACCAGGTAAAAACACAGCAGCTATGACAAAACTAGTATCAACCAAAGCCAACAAGCTTCAAACCAATATTCCTGAGGAATGTAGATCCAAAAACATGGAATAAAATACTAACAGGCTGAACACAGGCACATATCAAGATAATTATTCATCATGTTCAAGGTGGCATGATCCTGGAAATTGAATGATGATTCAACATATGTAACTAAATAAATATAATAAATGGTAAAACTGATTTAAAGATTCAAATTACATGATAATTTAGTAGATATAGAAAAATCCTTTGACTAAACATAACAAGCTTTCATAATAAAATTCCTAAAGAGAATAGGACTGGAGAAAACATACCTCAACATAATAATGATAATATATGACAAACCCATAGCCAACAGTATTCTACATGGAGCACAGTTTGAAACAATCTCATTCTAATCAGAAACATGTTGTTCACTATCTCTACTCTGTTTCAATGCAGTGCTTAAACCACTAGCTGGAGAGATCAGAACAGGAGAGGAAATTAAAGGGATATAAACAGAAAAGGAAAAAGTCAAATTATTCTTATTTGAATATTTGATGTGATAATATATGTAAAAGATCTTATAAGTTCCATCAGGAATCTAGCAACAATCAACAATTTCATCAAACTGGCAGATACAGATCAATTTATAAAACCCAGCAGTCTTTCTATAGACTAGCAACAAGTAAGATGAAGAAGATCATGGACATTTCTCCATTTATAATAGACTCAAAGACAATAAAAGATCTTGGACTAAATTATGACAACAAAAGCTGGAGAGGTTATGGGAAAGGGGAATCCTCATTCTCTGTGGGAATGCAAATTGGTGCATCAAATCTGGAAATCAGTATGAGGAATCTTCAAAAATGTAAAAATAAACCTCATAAATGACCTAGCTAACCACTCCTTGGCTTAATGCCCAAAGGCCTTGACATCTTACCACGGATACTTGCTAAGCAATGTCCATGACTGCTTTATTCACAAAATCCAGGAAATGGAAGCCACCTAGATATTCTTCATCAAGTCAATGGATAATGAAAATGTAGTACATATGCACAATGGAATACTATTCTGTTTCAAAGAAAAATGAAATCATGAAATTTACAGGTAAAATGGCTGGATCTATAAAAGATTATACTGAGTGAAGTAATCCACACCACCAAAGAGAACTATCTCAAGTTCCTTCTCATTTGTGGTTCCTAGCATCACACATATCAAGTGAAGCTGAAGTTCTCTCACTTGTACTGACAATACTCCCCACAAGAGCCCCAGACTATCTAATGCAAACCCTAGTACCGGGTGTGAGACACCTCTGTTTGAATTATTGCTAAGGGTAGTCCAAGGCTTTCCAAAACAATATAGGCCATTGCTATTCCCTTTGGAAGTCTAAAAGAGGTTGAAGGTAAGCTCCTATTGCTGAAGACACCACACACTTCTGCGCTGGAACTAACCCGAAAGTTTCTTTCCTGTGGTCTATAGCATTGGAAGTACTATGTGATTTGTCAAGGGAAGGCAGCAAACAATAGCTCTGTTCAGCTGGAATTCCTGTGAGCCAGGGCAATGTCCAGCATGGCAAGAGAAAATAGAAGCACTTTTATGTTGGTGGTAACCAGTAGCCATCTAACTAGATGTAAGACCCACAGAAAAAGAGGTATATAATACCTAGTACTGAAAACCTAGCCAAATACTCAGAACAAGTGACATTGAATCTTAGAATAGAACTGATTACTACTGCTTTACTGCACAATTCCTAACTACAATGTCAAACTGATACCTACAAATAAGTGTAGTGCCCCCATCATCACAGAAACTTCTTTTTACAGCAAATGAAGACCACTGCAGTAAACTACAATTGGATATAACGTAGAGGTAAACTGATCTCGGAGAGGCCAGTCATGCTGGATACATCTACAATACAATCTTGCATGTAAGGTTTAGAGAAGGGATGAAAAGATTGTAAGATGATCGGGATTTTTGTTGTGAGATTATCTCATAGAAATGGCTGCCTAAGCAAGATGAAACCATGGTAATACAGGCATTCTAATGTGGAAGGGTAAAAATCTCATCCAGCTCTACCCATAACAAACAACTATAGGCAACAAATGACTGCCAAAAGAGGGAGAATTAGGCTCACTCAATGACGACCCCCCTATTTTGTTATCCTTTTCAAGATCTGCAACAATATACACACAAACAGAAACAGCCTCAGCAGATTGTAATTATATATCCATTCATAAATTTATACATGAGTTATAACAATAGCAACCACAAAGGTACATCTCAAACGGCAATGGTGTTGAGGAGTGGGGGGAGGTGGGGTGGAGGGATGGGACATGGGACGAGCTGAAGAGGGTAAGGGAAATAGGGAGGGGTGCCAATCATATCTTATGTCGCTTGTGTTAAGGTAGCTTTTCTCAGGGTTACCTTATTATCAAGTCTGTTTAAACATTAGTACCAGAGAAAACATTGTTTGGGAAATTTGATCGTTTGAACATATTCCATTGTTGATTAGTTATCACAATTGAAGTGTTAGTGTCAAGTTACATAACATCCAGCCTTTAAGGCACCAACACCTAAGTCCCTTTGGAGATGATTCATCTACATCACTCAAAGCTTGTTATGCCTCTATTTGGATATGGGACACCTACAGTGTTCTTTTGGTTCCTAATTAGTTTCATTCCTAGACTTCGTTTTCGACTGTACTGAAAATGTGAGTTTCCTTTTCATTACATGAACTCTTAGGTAGTGATAACAGCGATAAAGCTAGTCATCCTTATTGAACCTGATATCAGAAGTTTCTTGGTTTCTTTTCCCCTTTCAGTGATAACATACTGTGGTAGTTTGAATGTAACTGGTCCCCATAGTCTCATAGAAAGTGAGTGGCACCATTAGGAGGCATGGCTTTTGTAGAGTGGGTATATCTTTGTTGGAGGAATGTATTATTTTAGGAGAGAGCTTCGGGATTTCTTATGCACAGGGTACCACCCAGTGTTTCAGTTGAGTTCCTGTTGCTTGTACAATTTGCAGGACTCCCGGTTCCTTGTCCAGCACCATGTTTTTCTGCATGCTGCCACACCCCCTGCCATGATGATAATGGGCTGAGTCTCTGACACTGTAAGTGAGCCACCCCTGTTAAGTGTTTCTCTTATAAGATTTGTGGTGGTCATGGTGTCTTCACAGCAATAAAAATACTGACTAAGACACACACCATGACAAGGGCAACTTAAAGGAGAAAGCATTGATTTTGGCACACAGTTTCAGTGCATATAACCCATCATGATGGGGAAGTAAAGGCAGCGGGAGTCTGTAGCATACTGTATCTTCAGTCAAGAGGCAGAAAACAATGAATACCCATGTGCAGCTCCTTATACTTCTTTTCACACAGCCCAGAATACTGTTCCAGAAAAAGGTGCAAACGGCAGTCGATATGGATTTCCACTTCAACCCACCTAACCAAGATACCATAAACAAGGCATCCCCAGAGGCAGTTTCTTCCAGTGATCTCAGAGCTGATCATGTTAACAACTGAGAATAACTGTCAGAGTATACATTAACCTAAGATATCCTTGGTCTCAGTTTTCAATAAATAAAATGTTGCAGAAATGGTTATGTATACTACCATTTAATACTTGAAAGCAGAAGCTGCAAATTCATCTATTTATATGATATGAAATTCAATCAAATTTTGACCAAATTCTTTTCCTCACTATTTTTAATTTTACAAGATGCTTTAAAATAGACCCAATAGTTCACGGATTTTGTCTCTGTACAAGTCATTTTACAAGAAAAAAATAAAACAAGTTTTGTTGTTTGTCCCAGAGGCTAGTTCCCTCATTAAGACCTTTCTGGCTCTTGTCTCTGGTTCGTCTTGGCATATCACAATGCAGGTGGGCAAACCAATGATGACAGATGGCCATGAGAATGATCATGCCAACAGAACAAGCACCCTGCATGTTGCTTGTAAAATCCAATAAGAACCATGTTTTTTTTCCCTTTTCTTCTCTTTTACACAAGAATCTCATCCTGACAATGTGGGACAGCAGTCAGTATTCTTAGTAGACCTTTCCCAGTCAGAGTTAAAAACAATAATTACAAAATCTGGCCATACGAAATAATCAATTTTTGTGTTAGAGAAACAATAGCTTCAGGATATTCTTAAATAATTGAAGGGGAGACATTAAATGACGCCAAGAATACAAACATACATTAATTTCTGTTTGATGGAGATTTTCAAGTTATGCCTAAATGATTTTTGGGTCTAGATTTATGCTTTGTCAAGTAGACAAAATAGAAACAGATATGAGGCTGAATCCCACTGTGAGAAGCTAAAAAAAAAAATCTTGTTTTATTATTCTCTGCCCTCTGGGTTATCTATCAGAAAACCAAAAAGAAAAAAATTATAATAACAACACCCATGGATCCTGGCTGGAGGTTTGAATATCACTCATATAGAATATGCAATTATGAAAATTGCATTTCTCATTTTAAGCGAACTTGCTTTTCCAGTATAATTAGTTTTAAGAGACAAGATCTCAATAACCAGAAAGCAGAACATAAATGAAGATAGCTAAGAAATGTTATTTTGCTTAAAAAAATCAAGCAAAAGAATCAAAATTTTATCTTGTAAAAAATGTATGCCAAGACAATGAATAACTTAGCTTTAGGTAAAATGATAATTGTTTTGCTGAAGATGGAGAATTGTAACATTTGTTGTTCTTTTAGCCATAATTGATTTTTTTCTGCTTGTCTGATTTTGTAATCAGAATCTGCCATGATGCTATTTACATGTGACATTATTTGCAAAAACAGAAACACATTCAGGGCATCTGAGTTGATAATACATAAAGTAAAGGCCCTTGCTGCTTTTACAGAAACTTTGTTATTTAAGTGCAATCCTGACTAAGATGAATCATGCTTCTTGAAAGCAAGATTCATCCATGCACAATTGGGCAACTTTCAATTACAGCATTCTTGAGACTTCCCTTGAATAGGAGTAGTTATTAACATTGGCCTCACACTGAGCTAAAACTACATTTTTAATCTTAAAGTACTCACAGTGTTTAAAGCCACACCACTGTGAGAGCTTTTCCAATGTCCTACCGCTCTGCTCACATTGTCAGTGTCCCAAGAAATCTCATTTTTCTGAACTCTCAGTCTATGGCATTAGGGAATATGGCTGTTTACGTGATAGTGGACGTTTAATGCTATCCCCATTAAACCATATCTGTGATTCCAAAATGCAAATGCCTTTTATTAAGATAGAATATGCTATTATTTTGGGCAAAAGACTCATTTCTTCTTAAGAGATGGGTTGGGGGAAGAAAGTATAAATGATTATAATAGAGATCTAGAGGAGTAATTGTAAGTAGAAAACTATTTTGAACTGCTTCTCTGATTCAAAAAATTTGACTATCAATGAAGTAACAAGAATTTATTAGGGTTATTGTGAGTTAGAATATGATGTAAAATGACTATTCCTCAAATGGGTAGTCTCTACTCTTTGTTTCCATTTGTGTTGAAATGAAGGAAGCAGACAATTAGCTTGATGTGTAAAGTAAAACTATGCAAAAATTAAACATGATAAAAGTGCTTTTCAGGTTTTGATTACATAAAGCCAACTGTCTCTTCAAGCTATGGAAGTGAGTTAATTTTTAATTCTTTGAGACCCTGGGGGATAGTTACTATCCACAGGGTCTTAAACTTCATGTTGAGTATTAGAAGCACGAGAACATCATTCTCTATTGTGAAATGGTGTGAGAGAAGGTGGAATACAGGAAGCACATAACGGGTGGCAATGCACTGTGCATCTCTAAACCAGGAGCTATAGAGATAGTGTTCAGTTAGGGCTTTTATAGTGAGACAGGACTGAGGAAGAGATGACTTTGTGACTCAAGCGCAGCTTGCAGTCCAGTAAAACTGACCATTGCTAGACCAGCAGATGAGTTATTAGGGAGTAGAAATAGAACTTTTCAGATTCCTGTTCTGGCATAGTGGAGAGTGACATGATTCTGAAGTGCTGACCTCAGGCCTTGGCACTGAGTTTGGTATTTTTAATTCCTATGTGGAAGCTGCTGGTGAGTGGAAAGATGGAAGATAGATTTCAGACAACTTTAATCCAATAGTCAGTGTAACTATGAAATGAATTGGGCAAAATGTCTTGCTGAAGAAGTGAAAGCCAGTTTGACAGTTTGTCCCAGACATAGCATTGCTGTATTGCTTTGAAGAAGGAAGCTCTATTAGACTTTCCCTGCCTCAGGAAAATCTTATGATCGTCATATATTTGCCCAGACTCTTCTATGCATAAAGCTTGTGACTTTCTCTTTTTCCCATTCAAGTTTCACAATAGGAAAAAGCTATATTCTTTTAAGTATAGTAGATATTTAATTATAAATTTTACAAGCTCCTGGTTTTTCCTTACAGATAGATATTTGAGGAAGTTTAGTGAGAAACCTAAATTGAGTATCCAAGCACCAAACATAATGGACAATTACTAAACTAGATGAGTGCTGAAAATTTCTAACACCAAACAATGCACCCAAGAAACATTTCCCTCCATCATCAGTGTTGAACTTGGATCTGAAGCATTTGCTGAGTAATAAAAGGTTGTTAAAATGTTAGTGTGCAGGACTGGGTACCATTGAGAAGAGGAAAGGTGTTTTTGCTATTGTTGGACACAGTATTATATCTTTATTACTATCTTTGTTCCAACAATGTGTTAGGGATCACACTATGGGTAGAGAAAGAGCAAGTGAGCATGAGTTTCTCAGAAAGAATTGAAGCTGTATTCTGACTAGTTGGTCTCAGACTTCCTGTCTCCCAGAGGTGTGAGTTAATACATCTCTGTTCTTTCTTTATAAAGTACACTGTGACATACAGAGATTTTCTTGGCCTATATTAGGCAAGTTGCAACTATGTCCATAGTTGTGATTCTTTCTTTAAAAATGAAAGCAAAATTGTATTTATTTATTTAGATTTTGTTAATGCATGTGATCCCAAAATAGTTTGGTCTTCTTCTCCTCCTCCTCTTCTCCATCCTCCTCCTCTTCCTTTTCCTCCTTCTCTTTTTAAACATATTTTATTTTATTATTTTGTGTGCTTTGGTGTTTCACCTGTGTGCATGTCTGCCCACCATGTGTACAAAGTGCCCCTGGACTGAGAAGAATTGTCAGGTCCCCTAGAACTGAAATACTTGTAGTCTTCCTTGTGGGGCTGGGGATCAAACACAGGTCTTTGGAAAAGAAGCCAGTGCTCTTATACAATGAGCTATTGCTCCAGCCCTGGCAATTATTTCTTGATTTGACATCAAAAGCACAGGAAATGATAGGATAGGTGAACAAGTAGTGAATCATAGCTAGAACTTTCTGCATAGTAATGGAAGCAATCCATAGAAATAAAGGAAAATAACAGGATAGGAGAAATTATTAATCCCTTATACACATGGTGAGAAGTTAATATTCAAAATATACAATCAGCTTTTACAGCTCAATAATAATAAAGTTAAATGACCTTATTTAACCATGAACAAATTGCTTAAATGGATATCTCTCCAAAGCAAAAAAAGAAGTGGCCAACAGGTTTTTAAACAGATCATCAGTACCACCAACTATCAGAGAATGTAGGCTAAAAGTCAGTGAGATATCATGGCCAGCAAGTAGAATGGTTATCATCCAGCTGTTTGTAAGATGAGAAAGTTTGGAATCTTGGTATATTATTGTTGGTAATATAAGATTGGGCATTTGTTTGGAAAATGGATTCTTTACCACATTAATGGCATATATGATCTAATAGTTCCCCTTCAGGATACTTTCCTCAAAATATTTAAATTGGGATCTCAAAAATATATCCTCATTTTCATATTTGCTGCAAAATTAGTCACAATAGAAAACATATGGGAAAATTTGAATGTCAAAAAAAACCATGAATGAATAAAGAAAGTGTGACATATACATGGAAGGCACTACTATTTGTCCGTAACATGAAGGGAATTCTGTTCATTGTGGCAACATGGATAAACCTTGCAGGGTATCAGGCTAAGTGAAATAGTCTAGTCACAGATAGACAAACACTGACCAATTCCACTGTACTTAGAAGTTGCTACTTTTCTAAGGACAGTGTGTCATTACATAGGATTTGCTGACCTGGAGCTAGTTATGTAGACCAGAGCCTAAAACTCACACATGTTCTTGATTCTGACTCCCAAGTGCTGGAATTAAAGGTGAGAACCACTATTCCCACTGTGGTCTACATAACAATGTGGTTTCTGCTAAGCCTTCTAGTGATATGTAATTAGCTCAAAGACAGACACTGCATAAATATCCTTAATTGAGACCTTTATATTTGAACTCTGTTTTGTATTCTGTTCTACTTTCTGGAACATGTAGTTTTCAAAACAAGCTGGGATTGATTGCAAAATGGCTGACATTTTGACTCTTTTTACTAAGACTGAGAAATTGGCCCATCTGATTTTAGAGTATATTGTCATAGAATTTAAAATGTCTCTGGACATTAGTTTTTTTTTTCCAGTGTAACTGTGAGGTGAATGTGGGAAGACAGCCATATCTCATCAGTCAACATTATTTTAGGCAGAATGTTTGCTTCTCCTTCGGTGACACATATACCAATTATCCAGGGGAATTCGGTGCTGTCTCAGCTACTAGCAGGTCTTATTTATGGGTTTCACTATCCTTTTCTTAGATAAGTTGCAATGTCTACATATGTCTACAAATGTCACTTTAGTTTCTATGACACAATTTTGATAAATACTATACCTGATGATCCAGGAGTAGTTCAAATTGGGAAAACAATTGACTTTGACATTTTTTAAATAATACTTTTGGATCACGAGTCCTTTGAAATATAGACACGTAGCACTGATTGAAACTAGTGTATGGTCTTAAAATTGTACTATTTTCTTCTTTCAAAACTCCCACATCCCATAGTAAAAACGATTTATGCTCAGAATAGA
Source organism: Ondatra zibethicus (assembly GCA_004026605.1). Taxonomy (NCBI): domain Eukaryota; kingdom Metazoa; phylum Chordata; class Mammalia; order Rodentia; family Cricetidae; genus Ondatra; species Ondatra zibethicus. The sequence continues at coordinate 27,798 of PVIU01019391.1, forward strand.
TATTCCACCTTAGATTGTCAGACTGTAATCATTGTTCTGGATGAAAGTTAGTAAATATTGTATTTACTTCTAAAGTGTTTATTGTAAAGCCCCTGCCAAAGGCCAAGGTGAGCAACTGAAAAGAAGCAGAATCAGACAAAATGGGATACCCACTGGTCATACAGGAAATTTGTGTTATACTTCCTTGATCTATTTTTTTTAGATTTGTCTATAGATTTGTAATTTTTATTTAGTCTCTGGACATATGCAACAATATGTCTCTAAAAGAGCTTCAGTATTCTCTAAATCCCAGATGCCTTAAGTAGTGATAGATAAATTACTTATACTTCCTGTATCCAGGGCAAGTAATTGATCTTATCACAGGACCAGACTATCCCTAGTATTCCTCTATTGTTGTTTAGGTACATATAGCTTTGATATTCATATAGTTATGACATGGTAACATAATGAACAGAGACAGTGTTTTCCTAAACCATATATTCTATATAAATCTGTGTCACATAGAATTATATACACCTTGTAAAGATGAACTTATTTTTATTTTTGTTCATTTTGAGGAAAATGAGGCATACAGCAACTAAGTAACTTACACCAAGTTACACCTCTATTAATGGTTAATACTGTAATTGTAATTCAATAAACACTAACTGTAGGCTCCCTAAGGGTAGTTTTAATAAAGAAGCATCAGTAAAGATGTTCTTAATTCTAAGAATCTTGTATGTCTGCATAAAAGATACAAACATTTCATTCAGTCATTAACAGTCTCAAAATTATAAACAATGCACTTGGAAGTACATTTATTTTTCTTGTACACTTTTGGAAATTATTCCATTTCTAATTCTAAAACCAGACTTCCCAAAAGCTCATTTTTGATAAATAAAAAATAAACTTCTGCAAGTTAGTTGTAAGTTCTTAAAAATGAAACTCTGTTTTAACTGCTAAGTATTAAAACATTTAAAGGGAAAGAGTTGTGAATTAGAAGAATGGGTCTAGAGCCAAGGCAGTAAAGTTGCCCAATTTGGCTTGTGTCTGTGAAGCTCTTCACATAGGCATTTATTAATCAAATCTTTGGAGGGAAACCCATCTCACAACACAGCAACTTGAACCTCAAAGAGAGGTAGTGATTTACCAGAACCATATACCTACCAGGCATAAAAGCTAGATTTTGATTCTACTTGATAAAGTCAGTAATTGTTCTGTACTAGTTCCTAATCTTGTTGGTGTGACAAAAATCCTGATGGAGAAGACTCGGGAAAAGTAGGTTCTATTTGGGCTCACGGTTTGAGTGCTCAGTCTCCCACGGAAGCAGAAGCAGAGGCAGCTGGTCACATTGCATCTACGGAGGACGCACAGAAAATACTGGCATGCATGTCAGTTTAGGGGCTCCTTTTAATGCCATCCAACACTCTTAACCCACGCAATGGTGCTCCCCATGTTTAGGGTGGGTCTTCCCACCTTAGTTGACTGAATCTAGAAAGTCCCTCAAACACATGCTCAGAGGCTTGCTTCTTCAGTGATTCTGGATCCTGTCAAACTGACAATCAAGATGTATGTTCCACCCAGCTCCACCACCACATAAAGACTATGTATATACAACTTTCTTTCCAGAAATAAACTCTTTGGCATTAAATTTACTAAGGGATTTAGTTTAGGAATCTTTGCCATGGATACAAAAGTTGGCAATGCCGTGAGCTAATCTTTTATATATGCTGCTATGTGGGCACGGAGAAGGATGATTACTGATTCTAACCTATATAAATACAGTTATGTCAAAATTATTAAGATCTTCCAGAGTGTCAGATGTAAGAAGGGAAACTAGAGTGTAATATAGAGAGATAATAAACATAAAATGACTAAAAAAGCACCAAGGTTATAGAATCTTACATAAAATAAAAATTATTATCTTTTCAAGATGTATTCTATTTACTAATTACTTATATATGATCCTAATTTCTATAATTTTCTTGAATCAGATGTAGTATCAATATTAAAATTTTAGAAAATGAGTCAATATTATTGGCAAGTAAACAGAGATAGTATGAAGAGCTGGCTGGGGAAGATAATTTCCATAACTATAACATTTATGTTTTATCCTTAGTATTTTAAGAACAATCTTTAGGGTACTATTATTATATTAATTAATTTTTCATTATTGCTTTATTTTCTGAGAAAAGCAACATAAAGGAAGAAGGATTAACTTAGGCTCCTAACTATGAGCCCTCACAGTGGTGTGGCACAGTGGCTGACATGGCTTGCCATGGTCTTGGTAGCTTGCAATTGTTGTCAACTTCCTAGAAGATCAGACAGTAGAACTCTCATGTTGAAAGTGTGACCAGGCTATAAACCACAAAAGCCCACATCTAGTGGTACACCTGTCAGTCATGATTCCTGCCTGAAAGGTTCAATAACCTCCTCCAAAGGGACCACCAGTTGGAAACCAAGTGTTTAAAAACATGAGGCTGTGGGGATCATTTTACTTTCAAATCATAGTTATCATTATCACCACAGATGTGCATATTAAAAATGAGTCTCTGAAGAAGTAAGAACATTGCTTAATTTTATACAGCTGCTGTTATAATCTTTAAATTTTATAAATTTGACACAGACCTATTTATATACATTTTCTGGGGAAAAAGCATACAGATCTCATCAACTTCTCAAGGAGAATATATGAAAGATGGTTCTAAGGTGCATATATTGAATCAAAGAGAATGCTTGTGTAGGGAGCCATTACAGTCTGATTGAGATGTAGGCTACAAGAGGGAAGGGGCTGAGTACCATGTCTACCTGGTGAGGTTTGCTCTTTGTCCATATAGAATAGGACAGTGTAAATAAACAAATATATTAAAAACAATGGAAGGCTGCTTTTCTCTGTTGGAAGAAGGACTTGGAAATGTGAAAGAGTGCACGCTGAAGTGTATTGCATTGCACTGTAACTAGATGATGACATATTTTTTCAATATGTGTGATGTGCATAGAGTAAATGTAAACATGTGTATGCACATGTGTATATGCACATATATAAACACATTCATTGTTTGCTACTCAACCCAGTAGCTTAAACAAGATATTTGGATCCCATGTATTGTTCTCCTTGACCACACTGCTATAGAATTTCTAAAGCTTGTTGATGGGTAGAAAGTGAGAAACTATTTTTATCTGCTAAAAAAGTCATTTTTCAAAGTCTCCAATAAACTATGCATTAAATGTGAAAATCTTTGTCTTTGGAGAAAGTAACACTCTCTCCAAAACTTATCATGTAAACCTATCATGTAACATCTTTTTTCCTAGAGTAGTTCATGTTTTTACTACCTTCCCACAATAAAATGTGTGCTTTTTTGCAATTGAACTAATTCAGATACTTGTAAATATGAATCTAATGAAAAAAAGTTGTTAAATTTTCAGAAAGCATAAAAGCTGAACAGTGTGGTGACAATGTTCTTTAAACTCTCTCAGTTAATTCCTATGAATTCCTGAATTCAGATATGTTAGTATCATCACTTTATTAAGAATGAAGCTCAGTGATTCTATTCACTAAATTGCTCTAATAATTTATTTTAGGCTCTGTTTCACTGATTACTATGAACTTTATCCCTGAGTCACAAGCCTGACTAAAATTTATTGGATATCAATCAAGAAGACATTGGGATAAAATATCTCTAGTTTTCAAAAACAAAGCCTTTGTGGGAAGTGAGTTCATGACCCCCTTTGTCGTCTGTTCTGTACTGGATGGAGGGAATTTTATGATGTTATAGAGCAGTGCTTTAAGGAACTTAGGACAGTTGGACATGAAAGCCCACAGCAACTTTCACTACTCGACTTCCTTTTCCTTTCTAGACATTGTGTTTTCATTGTCTAAAAAAAAAAAAAAAATGAAAGACTGAAAAGCGATATTTCATCATGCAGAAATAGGCCCAGGGCTAATGTGCTCCACATGCCTGCCCCTGACATGGGGACTGACAATTGGTAGAAATGGTAGTGAAATAAAAACAAGGATTAGAAAGGCTTTCAAGATATCCAGTCACACTGTACTTGCTGAGAGAGGTGCGTAAGTTTAAGCCCCAAATGACTCAACTGAAAGCCCTGTAGAGATTTGAACCAGCTGTAGTTAGAAATACAAAGTAGACACCGTGGGGATATAGCCCCGATGGAAAGCAAATGGCTGCAGAAAGCGAACATAACAAAGTTTGAGAAGAAAGAAGTTATCATTCAACAGATGGCAAAGGGAAAATAGAGTGTCTAAAGTAATCAAAATGGGTATCCAGTATAACATGCATGCCCAAGTAGATACTGTATGCGGCAGCTTATAAGGGTGGAAGCTTATTTATATATTATATGTGCCTTATTTAAATAAGTAGCCATCAATTTACTGCACCTTTGATAAGATTGGGTGGAAGTGTTGAAAGCATATCCATGGGTATAAAATTAGAAAACGTTGTGAAGTATACATTAGCAAAACAATATTATGCCAGGAGAGGCTAGGTTTAAGTGGATTTTTAAAAATGTTTTACTTTTAAGGGTTTTAGCTTTAAGTTAATTTTATTTTAACTAATATTCAGTTTTTATTCAATTGCTATTTTGTATCTGTACATTTAAGTAGATACTGTTTAGTATTTTAATGCTTGTATACATCAGGTAATGATCAAATCTGGGTGATTATCAATCCTTTATTTCAAATATTTAGCATGTCCTTATTATGAATGCATTTAAAAATCCCCTCTCTTAGGTAATTTGAAGTTTACAATGCATCAGTGCTAGTGTTATTCACCACGGGGTGTCATAGCACACCCAGCCTTTCTCCTCCCTTCAGCACTGTACCCATTATCTCACTCACAAGGAGAATTTTAAATAACTGGTCGAGTGGAAGCTGAGCATGTAATAGTGGTTACCAGGACTGGGAGAATAGGATAGGGTGGATGGGAGAGGTCGATAATACTGTGTTCTAGAATAAATTTAGCCAACAGAAAACATGAGAGGTAGGTAGAGAGGTTTTCCAGGTAGCCTACCTCAGACATTGCCACCTTCACTATAACTGCACACTCAGAGCCCACATTTACTATAATTGATGAATCTGTCCTGACACACTGTTATCACCCGTAGCCCATAGTTCACCTCAAGGTTTAGTCTTGGTGCTGGGGATTTCACAGATGTGTAAAATTGTGGAGTGATATGTGTCCAACATTCCAGAATCATATAGAGTATTTCCATTGTCCTAATAATCAGGTTAGGATGTTCTATTCCATTGATCCCAATCTAGCCCCTAATCTTTTTTTTTTTTTTTACTGTCTCAAAGTTTTGCTTTTCCTAGAATGTCATGTAATTGAAACTATGTAGACTTTTGACTGGCTTCTTTCTCTTACATATATTTATTTAAATGTACTTTACATTTCAATTGGTATTTAATTTCTTTTTAGTACATAATATTTCTATTGTTTGGATTAGTGATTCCAAATTTAGGCAATTATGAATAATTCCATGCTCAAGAAAAGCAATCTTGAGTCTGAAAAACATGCAAAATATCAAGAGAGTCAAGAAAAGGAGAAACCCATAATCATACAAGTTTCATGGTGGGCAATATTTCTTTATCAAATGGCCCTTTTACATATAATAACTCCCAGTCTTTGCCTGGTCTTCTCATTCTTTTGACCAAGTCTTCAAAACTGCAAAACTTTCTTATTTTAGTGACAACTTTCATCAATTATTTCTTTTATGTCCTAGGCCTTTGATGTTATACCTAAATTATCCTTATCCCCATAGTCAAATGATCTAGGTTTTCTTTTAGGTTATCTTCTTACAGTTTAAAATTTTTCATTTTTCTGGTAGATGTAGGATTTGTATCTATCGCAATTGGATGTTGATAATGCTTTTTTGAATGACTGTCAAGACTATCATCGTCCCTGTATTGCCTTTGGTTTTTGTCAAAAGAACTATACCTTGATGGGGTATTTCTAGCACTGTGCTTATCTGTTCTGCTTGGGTCTCCAATTTTTGGTTATTATAGCTTCATAATAAGTCAGAAATGAGGTAACATCAGTCCTCTAGCCTCATTTTCTCTTTCAGTGCTGCATTAGTAGTTTTTGACCATCCATTTAAACTTCAGAATCACAAAACAACTCACCAGGGTTCTGTTTGTGATTGTTTTGACTCAAATTACTAAGAATCTGTTGATGGTTTGTAACTCTCTTATTTCAGATATCAGTATGTACTTTTGTGAAATTGTTTCTTATTTTAATATCTTCAGCTGCTTTTGCTATTAGGATAGTTATGGACTCATGCAATGAGTTAGAGAGCAGCCCGCTTGTGCTTAACTTCTGTAGGACTGTGAAGAATTGTACTTGTGACAAAAGTGAGATGAAATGATGACTTCCTTTTTGCTATGTGAAATACAAGAATAGCTAGAGTTGGATTTTTTTCTTCTCCCAAATCAAGTAAGCTCTCAAAACTATGCAGCAGGTAAGATTCTAGTTAGAGTTTCTTTCTAGAACAGGCCTTGCTAAGTCCTCATGTCCCTTGCAAGCATACCCTGGTACAAATGTAAAAGGGCTTTTGTCAGATACTGTAGTAAGAGGAGTGAAGCAGGCTGCATTCCCGGCACCCGGCTAGCTTAATTCCTGAAATAATTACACAGAAACTGTATTCATTTAATTACTGTCTGGCCCATTAGTTCTAGCCTCTTATTGGCTAACTCTCACATCTTGATTCAACCCATTTTTAATAATCTGTATGTCACCACGAGGTTGTGGCTTACTGGGAAAGATTCAGCGTGTCTGACTTGGCAGCTTCATGCTGGGCGCTCTCTGTTTCTGTCTTCTTCCCTGCACTCTGTTCTCTTTTCCCTGCCTATCTAAGTCCTGCCCTATGAAAAGGCCAAGGCAGTTTCTTTATTCAACCAATGAAAGCAACACATAGAAAGAAGGACCTAGATACAAACTGTGAGAAACTCCACAAGCTCCTGGAGAAGACCTTGACAGTTTATTCAAACGCACTAAAATTTACCTACTCCCAAAGCTTGGTTCCCTTAGAGGTTTCTGTTTGTTTTTAAAATAAAAAGCCCTTCACAGGTTTATGTGTCTTCCTTGACAGGATCCATCCTAATATTTTCGTGTCATTACAATTTTAATATATGTGTTTTCAAGACAAGTATTCTTAGAGATTTAACCCTTGGGCATGACCATGGTAAATCGTCAAAGATGTGTCTGTTGCAGTTCAGGGTTTCTTGTCTCAGCACTGGTTTCTGTGGTGGACAGGGCTCCCTGTGTCTGCTCTGGTAAGCCATGAATCCCTTCTATCCCCATCCATCTCTCTCTGACTGAGAGCTGAGACTGCTGTATCCTCACTCCTCTTGTGGATCTAAATAGAGGCTTTTTTTTTCTTCCTTTCAGTTCTCTTAAATGTTTTACCTATTGTTTGGGCAGAGTGGCAGCATATAAGCTCCTTATGTACAGAAATAGAAAATGGTTATATGACTGTTTAGATATGAAAAAAATGTTTTCCATTTCCCCACACTCGTTAAGTATTTTTTAATCACTTCTTCTAGACATAAGACTCTGGAACTCAAAATATGTATGTATGCCTTTTGAAGTTAATTAGAATAAAGCTAATTTTTTGTTATATTGTTGAGAATATATTGGTTCGGTTGCCATTAAACTGATGGGCTTAAGATTATCTGATAATTTTATTTGTCTTGTAAAAGAAGTTCACTAAACTGTTTATATTAATTTATAATTAACTACTAAAATGCTAAATATGTGTATAAATTTAAAACGGAAAAATATTAATCTACTTTAGTCACTGACATATTTTAAGAATATTTAGTAGAAATATGTGAATGTCTGGACAAAACTTATTATCACATGGATCTTAGCTATTTTGACTATAGATAAATTTATATAAAAAAGTACAAACTACAGGCATCTAGCATATGGAGTGGTATATTTGGCTTTAATTAGGGTTCTCACTTGTCCTCCCTCAAAAGAAGTATAAATGACTACTGAACATCTTTTAAAATTAAACGTGTAGATACTTTAAATTTACATATATAGAAGTTTTAGTGAAGTAAACTCTCTCCATATATTCATATCATTGAAAGCATAAAACTGTGGGGCAAATTACATGGTATATCTACAGTGAAATGTTAAAAGATGCATTCACTGTTTATTTAGTCAAGCTAATATAAATTTCAATAACTAAACTAGAATGTTTTATGTTGGGTCAGTGAAATGGATAAAGGAAAATAATAATAATATATAGTACCCAAGTACTATTTATAGATATCATATCTGCATTGACATGTATGAACTGAACATTTATTTTTTTTTTGAGATGTCTAGGTATATATTGTTGATTTCAAGAAACATTTTTTTCCATCTCAGCAAATGGTCTCATTTGGCACACAACTGACATAAAATCAAAGACCTTGGGTCAATAAACTCAAGCTGTTCACAAGTTCTTATGTATGTAAAGTATCCATTGCCATGAGCATGTGAGAACCTGTTCCTGTCTTTGGTCCTTCTGAGAGGTTTGTCTATCTCAGGTGCACTAATGATGCCTGCCACAAGGTGGTGGGGATCGCCGTGAAACTGCAATCTGTTGGGCCAGGAAATCAAGCAATGCCTTGAGACCAAGAGTTTTTTCTCAGACTGCAGATAATCCTATTCATGCCTTTTTGCGACATTCTGCTGTCTCTCTCTGTGTGGG
>PVIU01019392.1:0-36495 GCA_004026605.1 Ondatra zibethicus
CTACAAGCTGCACGGAGTGAACATCAATGTGGAAGCCAGCAAGAATAAGAGCAAAGCTTCAACCAAGTTACATGTGGGCAACATCAGTCCCACTTGTACCAACCAAGAGCTTCGGGCCAAGTTTGAGGAGTATGGCCCAGTCATTGAGTGTGACATCGTGAAAGATTATGCCTTTGTACACATGGAGCGGGCAGAGGATGCAGTGGAGGCCATCAGGGGCCTCGACAACACAGAGTTTCAAGGTGAACCACTCTCTTTTGGTGATTGACAGCTCAACACAAGGCTATTAGGAAGAAATTGGATGAGTAGAGAAAGGGTTTGGGATAGAAAGCTTGCTGGCTGATAAGGATGGGTGATGCATTTCTTAAGCAAAAATTTTTATGTTTATTCATTTACTTTGTATCCGTGCCTGTGCGCTGCAGCATGCATATGGAGATCAGAGGACAGCTTGGGGGAATCTGTTCTCTCCTACCACATGGGTCCCAGGGATTGAATTTAGGTGGCCAGGCCTAACAAGTCAGGTGACAACGGCTTCTTTGCTCCCTAAGTCACATCCACTGACCCTCAACCTCTTTTTATGAAATCTTCAGAAACAGTGTAGGAAATAGGCAATCAATTTCATAAAATGGAGAATGGTGATTTGGAGGGGGAAATATAGTTGGTTTTCATTTGTAGCATTTAAGACTTCTGAGCCTGTTGTGAAATCCTTTCTCTCTGCCTGGTGGTGGTGGTGGCGCACGCCATTAATCCCAGCACTTCGGAGGCAGAGGCAGGTGGATCTCTGAGTGAGAGGCCAGCCTGGTCTACAGAGTGAGTTCCAAAACAGCCAGGACTGTTAGAGAAACCGTCTCGAGAAAACAAAATCATTTCTCTGAAGACTTTGTCTTCTTTTTCACTTTCTTATTGGATCAATTAGCACAACGTCACATTGAATTGCACTTAATAGAGGAAAATCCAGAGAAAGAAAACAGCAGGGACAGAATTTGGGTTAAACTTCCCCTCTTGTTTCAGTTCTGAACAAACTTTTGAAAGGTGGCTCTAGTTAATTTTGCTTTACATCTGTGCCAAGGAGTCACATTTGAACATCACTTAGAATTAGAAGACTGATTTTAAGAATCTAGAGAGGAAGTGTTAGGATTTGGAGCAGTAATGGCATGTCCTCCAGTTGGTTTCATGTGTATGCAGGGGTAGATTGGTTCAGACATTTTGGGGGATAGTTTGGGGTTACCATAAAGCCCTAGTGGCTGAATTGTTTTTGTGCCTGGAGGTTGTTGATGTGGTTTATCAATTGATTTGGAAGGTATTTAGTTTTATTTTAAGATCAAAACTTTCTTGTCAAGAGTGGCATTTAAAAGACTGAATTGTTAGCTGAACTCTGAACTCCTCTCATGCTTTTAGGTTCCAAGAGTCAGAAACAGTTTCTTTTAAGGTTCTGACAAACTTCCAGATTACAGCATAGTACTGGAACTCATAGCTATATTTCTTAAGGGGGAAATAAAAGGAAAAAATACACACACAGAGATTTTGAAATATTTATGTGTGATCTACAGAAGTCAGAAGAGGGTGTCAGATCCCTTGGGACTGGAACCAGGTGGTTGTCAGCCAAATGGTGATTAGGTGATAGGACCTGAACACAGGTCCTTTAGAAGAGCAGGAAGTGCTCTTAACTGCTGAGCCATCCCACCAGACCATAACTCAGGTTTTCTTCTTACTTATTTGTTTGTTTGTTTATGCTTTGATGTGAAGATTGCAGACCCCCTGGAACTGGAGTTACAGACAGTTGTGAGCTACCATGTGGGTGCTGGGAATTGAGCCAGTGTCCTCTGGAAGAGCAGCCAGTGCTCTTAACCTATGAGCCATCTCTCTAGCCCCCCCCTTTAAAAATATTTAACTTTGTGTTGTTTGAGTGTGGTGTGTGTATGTATACAACATGTGTGCAGATCACCCCCCAGATCTGTATTTCAAACCTGGGCTCTGGCTATATTAACACTAAGTAGTGGCTAGTTCTTTTCTTCATTACTAACTTTTGTGGAACAGTACTTTATTGACATCTTTGGGGTTTTTTTTTCCCCCTTAAATTGAACCTTTCTAGAGTCTGATGACCCCCCCCCTTGTGACAAGTGCCCTGTGTCATGGGCATTGCTTTGCATTATTAAAAATGTCGCAGGTCTCTCAGGTCTCGTTTGCTTTTCTTTTTTAATTGGGAAGCTGAGAGTTATTTTGTCAACAACTTAATTGGAAGCAAAGACTGCTTTTGTGGAAGGTTCTGGTATGATACCTGATATTTAGGGGCTTTTCAGCACTTTAATCACAAAGAGATGGTGTCTTCTGGTGGCAGTTATATGTGTAAGGGGAGGACAGTGTGGTCTGTTTTGAGGGCAAGTGTTCTTATAACTGGGTGTCTGAAACTCAGGCTCTGATGCTAACCCATGCTTAGTTAATTTTACACTATTTCTCTTAATGTCATGGTTTTTCAAAATACGGTGCTAGAGATAGAGTCCAGGGCTTTCAAATGCTTGTAAGCTGAGCAAACAGCTGGAGACCATCTCTTCTCTCCTTTATTCATTATGTTACCTAGGTTGGCCTTAAACTTAAGTTGGGTTTAAGCCATTTTTCTGTCTCCAGCCTCTTCTAGGTGTGTGTCCCTCCAAGTCCCCAACATTACTGTTTTATTTCCCTCCCTCCCTCCCTCCCTCTTTCTCCCTCTCTCCCTCCCTCCGTGTGTGTGTGTGTGGGGGGGGTCGCACAGTTTTTCTATACAGGATTTCTCTGTGTAACAGCAGCTCTGATTGTCCTGGAACTTGCTCTGTAGACCATACTGGCCTCACACTCACAGAGATCCACCTGCCTCTTGTCTCCTGAGTGCTGGGATTATATCATGCTTGCCTTTGTTTCGTTTCTTTTTTTTTTATTTTTTAAGATTTATTTATTAATTATGTATACAGTATTCTGTCTGCATGTCTGCTGCAGGCCAAAAGAGGGCACCAGATTTCATTACAGATGGTTGTGAGCCATCATGTGGTTACTGGGAATTGAACTCAGGTCCTCTGGAAGAACAGTCAGTGTTCTTAACCTCTGAGCCATCTCTCCAGCCCCTTTGTTTCATTTCTTAATTGATTAAAGTTCTTTATATGTTGAGTAATGATACCTGATTAGTCCTTTCCCTTTCAGTTTATTACAATTGGGTATATATATATATTTTGCTTGCCTACTTGAAGAAAACTGACTTTAGATTTAAAAGGTTTAGTTCCCTTTTTGGACACCAGAATCAACAAATGATCAAGGCATTTATCAGTGAATAATTCTATGTCTTAAATGTGATTGCATGTTTCTTGGTTGCATTTTTCCCCCCTAATTTGTTATGTTCTAAAGTTTCCCCATCCCCATCCTGGGCAAATTTCAGTGTTGTCCATTATGGCCTGTAAATACCTAATTGCCTATCTTTGTTCTTTTGATATCTGCAGTCTAGATTTATTAAGCTTTACCTGTTTTTGTATTTTGTCTCCTCCTTTAATAGTTTCTAGGGTCTAATTTTGATTTTTCAGGTGAGATTATTTAACACTTGCTTTTATGTAGGAGAAACCATTTTTCTAGTGACTTTTTTAAAAATTATTTTTTATTTACTTATTTTTTTAAGTAAGTGTTTGCCTGCATGTATATATGTGTACCAAGTGTGCTCGACACCTTGGAGGCCAGAAGGAGGGGATCAGATCCCCTGGAAACTGGAGTTACAGGTAATTGTGATCTGCTATGTAAATGTTGGGAATAGAACCGGACTTCTCTGGAAGAGCAATCCACTTCTCTTAATCTTAACCACTGTGTCATTCTTTCAGCCTCCTCCTCATATGTGTTGAGGTGCATTGGAGTCATTACACTGAAGATTTTGCTGGATTTAGATCCCTTTTGAATTCATTTGCCAGTAAATTTGTTGACATAGGTAGAAATTTCTTAGTTGAATAAATTGAGAATTTAGTTTTAACCTTTATTCTAAAAGTTGCCTCTTTTATTAGGGCTTTTAGAACTATTTCATTTTCAAAATACCAATTGTGTTTTTCTTTTTTTTTTCCAATTGTGTTTTTCAAAGAAAGATTGTGTTTGGAGCATGTTCTTAGAATTTCACGATCTTACTTGATTTTTGAAACAGGCTGTATGTAACTTAGATTGGGCTACAGCTGAAGTATCTAGCCTCATTCTTCAAAGTGGTAGGATTAAGGTGTGTGCCATCATGCTCAGCTTTTTTCATCTTCTCACTGTAATTGCTCTACTCTGAGCAGTTTGTTTCACTACCAGTGTTGATTATTCTTTGTACCTTTCTTATTAAAATGCACTTACTGTGTGTATATGTGTTGACAGCTTGACCAATTTTCTTTTGACACTCTGATTAGAGAGTCAAATTGTGGATAAATCCCTATTAGGATGATTATTAAATGAGAAAGAACAATTTAAAGAGAAGACCTTCATCTTGTGTTCCCATATTTCCTTAATTCATGACTATTCCAAAGATCTAGCTTTGAAATTTGGCATCCAGGCTCAGCTTTGGAACAAGTCCTAATCATTCTTAAATGATAATAACTTTAGAATCTCTTTGATTTGGGGTATCTATGCATAAAATTGGCTCAACAGTTTTTCCCTACTTAATCTTGATATAAAAGATGGGAATGTCAGATTTTTGAAACATTCTAGAATTTCTTATGTATTGGGCCATTGGGGTAGCTATGTGTGCAGTTATTTGGCAGTGGGTGAAATCTCTTTTTTTGAGCAAGAGTAGAATTCTTAAAGCTGGTGCTGATAGCTATATTTCTTCTTCATCTGGTTATCCTTTGCTTGAAATCAGGTCATTTAGGCTGAATCTATATGTTGGGCTTCCCCATCCCCCGTAGAAAGCCATTTTGACAATTTGTCACACATCCAGAGTTGTTTAGGTAAAACCATTGCTGTGACCAGTGGCTGGGGTAGGGGCTTGGGCTATTACTTCGTGATAGCAACCCTTCTTGCGTCTGTTTCTTCAAGGCAAACGAATGCACGTGCAGTTGTCCACCAGCCGACTTAGGACTGCGCCCGGGATGGGAGACCAGAGCGGCTGCTATCGGTGCGGGAGAGAGGGGCACTGGTCCAAAGAGTGTCCAATAGATCGTTCGGGCCGCGTGGCAGACTTGACTGAGCAATATAATGAGCAATATGGAGCAGTGCGTACGCCTTACACCATGAGTTATGGGGATTCATTGTATTACAACAACACGTACGGAGCGCTCGATGCCTACTACAAGCGCTGCCGTGCTGCCCGCTCCTATGAGGCAGTGGCAGCTGCAGCTGCCTCTGCATATAACTATGCAGAGCAGACTCTGTCCCAGCTGCCACAAGTCCAGAACACAGCCATGGCCAGTCACCTCACCTCCACCTCTCTCGATCCCTACAATAGACATCTGTTGCCACCTTCAGGAGCTGCTGTTGCAGCAGCTGCTGCTGCTTGTACTGCAGCTTCTACTTCATATTACGGGCGGGATCGGAGCCCCCTGCGTTGTGCTACAGGCCCAGTCCCCACTGTTGGAGAGGGCTACGGTTACGGGCATGACAGTGAGTTATCCCAAGCTTCAGCAGCCATGCGGAATTCCCTGTACGACATGGCCCGGTATGAGCGGGAGCAGTATGTGGATCGCGCGCGGTACTCAGCCTTTTAAAGTTTGAGGTGAGAGTGGGGGGGGGTTGTCCCCTGTTGGTTTTGCCATCCCTCCTGTGGCCTCAAAGGGCTCCAGTTAGGCTGCTCTACTTGCTTGCCTTCTGCAGGGCTAGTATGAGATTACTAGCATAGTTCAGTTTACAGACAAGTCCTTAAATGTTGAAGTTTGAAGTAAACATCCTCTGCTCTTTTGTCTATTTTTCCAGGGCTTCTAATAGTGGGAGTCATTCTCACTGTATTTGTGTTTGGAACAACAAACAATGTTGTACTGTTAAATCTTGGGTCAAATCTGTGTGCTGTAATTGACCTGGGATCCAGATATTCAGACATAGGTGGGCTGCTTCTTAGAGTCTGTTGAATTTCTTAGCTGTGTGGCACTAGTTTTTTGTTATTTTAGTTTGCTGTATTACATTATGCTGTGAAAGGGTCTGATAGGACCGCTAATGATAAAGTTTCTAACTAGTTAACTTATTATTGTTCAAATCCTATGAAGACCCACAAAATAGCTTCATCTTAATCTTGAAGATTGTTTCTCATATTCTCAAAGGTCTCTCTGTCTTAGGCATTTAAAGAACTTAGTGATAAAGCAGAAATAGTCAAAACATTTCTCATAGAGTAAGGAAGTCTGGCATGAGCTTCAAAGTCCAACTTAGCTGCTTAGTCCAGCTTCATGACCTTAAGAGTCCACTTTTGTTATCTTTTACCTCTATTGTGTTGTAGCCTCTTATTCAGTTTTTTTATTTGTGACCCTGGGTTTGACATCTTTCACTGAGGGTGATACAGCAGTATATGTTTACATGCATACTTGTGTATTCCTTGGTAATGTTGAAATCTAGTCTTAGGAACTTTACCATGACCACCACATCACTTCCTCATCTTCCCATTAGTTAAGGACATTTAATACTCAACAACTTTACCATTTGACCATTTGACCATGACAATCTCAGTTTGTAGCCTAAGGGGACCGTGAACTGTGGCAGTTGTGCTTCAACCCTGAGTGCTGAAGACCATGGTGGTGCTTCTGTTTTGAATACATTCTCTTTTGACGCTTCTTGTCAGCTTTGGGCTCTAGGTTTTTTGAGATTGCTGTTATACTTGGGGTACTTTTCAGTTCTTTTAGTTTTGAGGAGCCCTACTGTGTCCCTGACATTGTTATTGATCCTTAATCTTGTAGTACAGATACTTTGTCATCTTTCATATTAGAGCAGATGGTATGTGACTTGCCTAGGTCCACTGACTGGTCCAAATGACTGACTGGGTTCATTGACTAGGATTGTGCTAGAAGAGAAACTTGAGTAACTTGATGTAGCTTACACATTTTCCAGTGCCTTCTTTTAAAAGTTGGTTCTATAAACCTTCAAACTTGTTCATTTGATGCAACTTTTTTCTAGTTCTTGTAGTAATTCTTAGATTGAAACATACTGTTGACTTTTTAGCCCAGAGGTTAATTGGAACCTTCCCAGTTTTTTTGTTTGTTTGTTTTTGCTCTCTGAGTTTGTGGAATTACCTTCTCTTGAGAATGCTAATGTTAACATTGAAAGTAATAGAATATCTTTGCCTACTATCATGAAAATTTTGCTATTTAATTTGGAGAAAGGCCTTTATTGGGGGACTGCTTAGCTTTCCCAATGATTCTCTGACCTGCAGACTGTTCTCATTTTTAGAAATTATGTTGATATTAGGGAAAGGTAAACTTAAAAGTCAAGGTATGACGTTGTAAGATGTTCTTTGAAGTTTCTAAATGGAAAAGCCCTTTTGAGCTTTGCTGTAAAGCCCCTGTACTGTGCTCTCTTTCAGGTGGGATGTGTGTGGGCTGAAATTCCGAGCTGCGGTTGTGCATGAGAATACACCCTTCGTGGTACCCCATCTCCGGGACGTTCTCGGCTCTGTGCATTCAGTCCCTCAGGAACCATGGACCTTAATTTACCTTGTTAAGTTCAGACTTTCTTCTCCTGTTCTCTCTCCTGCTCAATTCCCTGTTCTCCTGTTTATTCTTCTGTAGCTTCCCATTCATGTTCTCCCAGCATGCCTCCTGTGCAGGAACTGGTAGGGGTTGTGCTGTCTCTTCCCTGCCTCCTGACCTTGCTGAGAATCACTGCTCCAGGTTTTCTTTTTTGGCCCAAAGGCTAGTCCTAGAGATTTGGATCACTTTCCAGTGAAATAAATGGTTTTTCAAATTAGGGTATGTGTGCTTTGAGAAAGTTCTTGTTTGGACTTGTTTCTGGGTTCTTTGTATATTTGAACCCTGAACAAAAGGTGGGGAGTGTTTACAGTTTAAGCTACCTAGCTTTGGGTGAATAACACTGTAGATAGAGGTTTTTACTTTTTCTTTTCTTTCTTTTTTTTTTTTTTTTTTAAATAGTAAATAGCACCTTTTGGTACTAAACGGAAGAGGAGTAGTTATACAGAAGAATTCAAGTAGGCATCCTTGTTTCAATGAAGACATTTCCTGCTGGTCCACTTTTGATTTTAACGCCAATTAACTAGTGGTTTAGAGCTGTAGATCTTTACTTGCTTTGAGAAAGAATCATTGTACATACTTGGCAACTTCTGTTAATACTCAGTCAACATTACCTCCCTTGACTTATTTCTGGGAAAGAGGAGAAGGTTTGAGGGAAAAGAAAATCTTTTGGAAAAATGAAGTTATGGCTTCCGCCAGAGTTCACTTTGCTATTCTTTGTGGCGCATTTCACCATTCATATGGTTCTGCCAGAATCAAGAGTCTGCATGAGTAAGTTAGTTCCACAAGCATCTCATAGCTTGTACTTCATGACTGTAGATGAAAGGTGTAAAGGGCCCAGCAGCTCCTTTGTAAGTCATTGATAAACTTACTATCAGCAGGTAGGACAAGCGTTTGAATATAATGAGAAGCCACTGCTTTAGTGTCATGTTTTTATTAAAACAGTTTGTCTTTTATGTTTCAGCATATGTAGGGCCGTCTCTCAGAATCATTTACTTGACCAATATTGAGTTCCTCCCGTTATGCCAGGCATGCTTTTAGTAAAGGGGTCATAATGATGAACGAAGATAAAATAAAGATGATAAAGGAGCCACTTTTGACTTGGGTGACTTTAAATTTTTCTACTAACTGTGTCTATTTCATTGATTCATTCTAATTTATAGATGGCTGGGATGTGACAGCACTCTGGACAAAGGTAATTTTTTGTGATCTGAGACCCTGTGCTAAGTGATGTCTGTGTTGCCTCTTCAGTCTTTCCAGGAAAGGAGTTTTTACTTCCAGGCTGAATTGTTTTGCCATTGTTGCCTGTCTTAGAAAGGTTCATGTGTACTTTGGTCCCTTTTTCTTTAATGAATAAATCCAATTACTGTTGTGCACATAGTTTTAGCACAATTTCTTGATGTGAAGGTTGGGAGACTTATATTTGTTAACAGATTTGAGGAGACTCACAGACATTAGGGATCTTAAAGCTGTTTTGGAAAAAAAGCATGGGGTGGGAGGTAGAAATGAAAGATACATCAGGCCCGGCTTCCCTTAGATAGCTCTTAGCACTTGGGGCTGGGTGTGGTAGCATAAGCCCTTGTCTAAGCATGTGGGTGGCAGAGATGGGTGGGTTTCTTGGTTCAAGGCCAGCGAGTTCCAGGAGAGTCAGAGTTCCAGGGGAGTGAGACCCTGTCTCAAAAGTAACGTAAAATTGCACATCAAGTGGAGGTTTCTGTCTAAATGGTGTCTTTGTTTTTATTGACTTGTCAGAGTAGACATGGGTATTTGTTCACCATGTTGCTCAAGGTTGTCTGGCTTCACCTTCTGAGTAGTTGGCGCTAAAGGTGTATACACTGTGCTTTACTTTTATAGTATTAAAACATGCAGAGCGTTAAAATTTACCTGATTCATCTTTTTGTTTTAAGAGACTGGTTCCTGTAACAACCTCTCAATTTTTTCATTGCTCAGTCTATGTTGGCTCAGAGCTTTTTTTTTTCTCTCTCTCTTTTTAAATAAAAGACATGCTTTTGCTATGTATACACCCAGACTGACTTTGAACTCTTTGCTCTAGATGGTAAAGGTGCTTATTGCCAAGCCTGATGACCTGGAACCCACATGGTGGAGAACCAAACTCCTATATTGTATTCTGACATCTACATGTATACTATGGTACACATGCATGTGCATACTTGGGGAAATGCTATTGTAATCTCAGCAGTGTGTATGTAATCTCTTGAAAGCCGAAGTGATTCAGAGTTCAAGGACTATCCGTGCTTCATAGTGTGATTTAAACAAAACAATCTATTCATAATGTGATTCAAACAAAAATCTATTCATTGACTTGCTGGAAAATGCTTATAAAGTCTGATGGGAAAATAATGAAGTGAAAATTATGAGTCAGGACTGGTGCTGTAGCTCTGTTGATAATAAATTTGCTTAGCATACTTGAAGCCCTGAACCTGATCTGGAGCACTGTAGAACACTATGTGATAGTGCACATATAGTCTAGGACAGGAGAGGTGGAAGTGCACATATAGTCTAGGACAGGAGAGGTGGAAGCAGGAGGACCAGGAGTTCCAGGTCATTGCAGCTACATAACCAGTTAGAATAGTGGTTCTCAAACCTACCTAATGCTATGGCATTTTTACACAGCTCATATTGCCGTAACCCTCAACCATTAAAATAATTTTGTTGCTACTTGATAACTATAATTTTGCTACTGTTACGAATTGTGTAAATATCTGATATACAGGATATTTGATATGCAACCCCTGTGAAGGGGCCCTTCTAACCCCAGGGGTTGCAACCTACAGGTTGAGAACCACTGAGTTAGAGGCTAATCCAAACTATCAAACCCTGTCTCAACAATTTGCAGAAACTGAATATAACTGATTTCCAGCATTAAAGTGGTTTGAAATTTGTGGTGGAACTGGTGTGGGTGTTCACGTGGGTCCACGGAAAGAAGTACAGAGGCACCTTAAGAATGATTTTTAGCCTCTACAGGTGGATTAGTCTTTAAGGACTGAACCACTTTCCCTTTGCCCAGGGCTTCTTTATTGTTCTCCAGTTTACACCGATGCAAGTTGATTTCCATATCCCCAAAATATCTTACTAAACTTCCAAAGGGACAATGCCAAGTGCAAATTCTCGATAAAGTAACACATTCGTTTTCTATTTTTTTTCCAACCTAGTTTTGTATAGACTTTGCACCTTTGGAAAACTCTTAGACACATACGTAATTCCACACACATTAAAGTGCTGAAGACAAAGGGCAGATTAGGGCTATGTGCCAACATTCATGTGCCGTCTGCAGCTGTATACAAAAATTATTTTGATCTGAGTTTCCAGTCAAGTAAGTGAGTATTTCATGAGACTACATTGTTGTGTAAATAGACAAGATAGTATTGGCATCACTTACCTCAGGAGTCTGTTTCAAGAAAAATACTTGAATGTTAAATGCATTTTTCTTAGCATGCGACCATTCATTTGTTCAATGATATGACTAGCATCTGTGAGGTGGCCTTGGACTCACTGATTATTCCTTAATTTTTTACCATGTGTGGTGTATGTGGAGAATGCATATCAATAGGGCATCAAGCCTAATCTTGCTTTGCCTTCTTTTAGCTGATCCCCCTCCCCCAGTTCCCGATCTTGGGTATGCAGATCTTTGACTTATCCTTTTTTTGGGGGGGAGGGCAAGGATGATTGGAGTGGTCTCACTTTGTTTTGAAGGTTTGATCCATTCTGGTTCTAAGTAGATCATAGGTCCTACAAGGGTGGTTAGGGAGTTAGTTCTCAAATAGTGGTAGACATTCTGTTTTTGGCACTAAGACCTTTTCATGGGGCCTCATGAAACTTCAAGAATGTGCTCTTCCTCTGAGCTGTATCTTGAGTACTAGATCAAAAGATTGAAGTTTTTCAGGATTCTTCAATAGGTGGGTTGACTTGGATAATGCCAAGTTCAGTCCTCTTTATCCTAAGACATTAATACTAATAATGTAGAGTAGAAGGAGGGAATAGTGAGAGGTGTGTAGATTACGCTATGGGAATTAGTGCTTTCCAATTGTTGGAATCACTTTTCTCAGTTCTCTTTATGAGGTCATGAGGAGATAAAGATTGATTTCCTAGAACGATGATAGTACAGTCCCATCTCTGCACACCCAGACTATGTGTTTAGAGAGTAAGTAGGCTGGGTTGAAGTAGGAGAAAGTGTCAGAAGGAAATGTCTCAGAGACAAAGTATTTAAATATTTTGAAAATGAGAGGTTTATTTGGAAATTTAAAGGCTGAGTTATCAAATACAGCTTTTGTAATTAGAGAAGTTAAAAATCTACAGGAAAGGTCTACTATGTATGCCTATGATCTTGGCATTTAGGATGTTGAAGGAGGATGACTGGATTTTAGCCCGTTTGGACTTCATATAGTAGTGATTGAGTTTCCAGGCCAGTCTAGAATATATAGTGACAGTTTTAACAGTGGTTTGTCTTAGTTTGAAGTAACATAGCAAAGTACCATAAATAGACTGGTGTACACACAATAGAAATTGATTATAGTTTTTAACCAGCAGATAGCAAACTGGGTAGTGTGATGCACACCAGCAAACTGGGTAGTGTGGTGCACACCAGCAAACTGGGTAGTGTGATGCACGCCTTTAATCACAGCACTTGAGAGGCAGAGGCAGATGGATTTTTATGAGGTCGAGGCCAGCCTGATGTACATAGCCAATTCTTGGAATGCCGGAACTGTGATATAGAAAAACCCTATCTCAAAAAAAAAAAAAACCAGCTGATAGCTAGTTTATCTTTATCTAGCTTCTGTTCTGTTGATCTCAACATGGCTGAAAGATCCGTGGTTGTTTTTTTTTTTTTTTTTTTTTATTAATTGGGTTTTGGTTTTTGAAGATGGGGTTTCTCTGTAGCTTTGGAACCTGTGCTGGAACTAGCTTTTGTAGTCCAGGTTGCCTCCCAAGTGCTGGGATGAAAGGCCTGCGCCACCAGATATCTCTAGTTTCTCTATAGATTGTAGTTCATTTGTGAAGGCTTTGCCTCTGTGATTTGATCGACTTCTACTAAGGTTTCTACGTTGATTGGCATTTTAATGTAGGTGAGAGATGACACAACACATTGAATCCATAGCAGTGTCCTACTGTTATCATGGTGGCAGGGTTGAATACTTTCATCGTCTAACTGATGAAGCATGGGTAGTGTGTATAGGAGAAATATTCTGTTCATTTAACACTAGAAACTGGGAGGTAAACTAGGTATAGTTAGTTGTGCATGACTTTGATCCCAGCACTTAGGAGGCAAAAGCAGGTGGATCTCAGTGAGTTTAAGGATAGCCTGGTCTAGATAGTGAGTTTCAGGATAGCCAGTGCTATGTGGAGAGACTGTTAAAACAAATAAACAAAAAGAAATTGGAAGGTGTTTTTTAAAAGTGCCAAATGGTAAATTAGGAATATCTTATTCAGAAACAAGAAAGGAATGACTAAAAATACAGAAGTAGTTCTGGAGAGGAAAGAAGGATTTTGAAAGTCTCAGATAAACTTTTTCAAACCATGTTTTGCACTGATTGACAAGAATAAAAGGTCTAGTCGTGCTTGGATCATATCCTTAAGCTGGTGATGACTGTGAGAACATGCACGCCTTGTGACAAGAATGACTTTCTAGCAGGAAAATAGCATGGCTGAGATGTAAAGACGATGTTGCCCTCTGTAGTGATGAGTTAAGACAATTCTTTGGAATAAGGATACCCACTTAGGTTCGTTTGTATAGGACTTAGTGGTAAGTGAACTTGAAAAGCTGAATTGAACATTTTATTACTGCTTGAGTTTTGCCTAAGTTGTCAAGTAAGTGCTAAGAGTGACTGAATTTCCTTTAGTTCTTTTATATTTAACAAGGTTGTCTTCATGTATACAAGGTGGGACCATGCGATTTTACAATGTAAGGACTAAATTTAGTACAGAACTATAGCATAGAACTTGTAGTCAAGTGCTTGCTTTGGCAGCACATATACTAAAATGGCCCCTGTGCAAGGATGATATGCAAATTCATGAAGCATTCAGTACTTTTCAAGACAGCCTTTATGAAAAGTTGGTGTGGTGTAACACTAGAGTAGATAGTTTGTGTGTGTTTATTGGCTACCTGCTTATAATAAGACTATTAACACAGTTATTTTCTGAATTATCAAATAACAAAGGTAGGATGTTACTATTTTATCAGCAAGATATTTCCAAAAAAAACTTGTAGTCTAAACTGTTCCATCCATGGTGTGGAAAAGGGGAGGAAAATGGCTTTTACTTACTGACTTCAACTAGAGCATTGTGATGTGCTTATAGACTTGTAAAAGTTCAAGGACACAGACATAGTATGCAAAAAGAAATTTTTGCAGGAGGGTAGAGGCATAGCTACTTTCAGGGCTCTCAGAGTTACATATCAAGATCTGTCTCTAGAAACAAAAACACCAAAGGTTTTTTACTTTAAAGCTAGAGGGGCAGTGTGAGAGCTAGAATTCCAGCAAGGCACATATATGAATGGCCCAGGGGGAAAAGGGAAAATCCCATATACAGCTGTAATCCTAGCTAGTCAGAAGGATGAAGCAAGACATTTGAGGACAGGCTCTGCAACTTTGTAAAAATCCTTTCTTGGAGTTTGAGATTGTAACACCATAGTGAAGGACTCTTACAATAGGCAAAGGGTTCTGTGTTTAAGTCCCAATACTGCCAAAATGAAAACTGGCATTTGCCTATTAGCTACTTAGAAGGATGAAATTTTTGAGTCTGTCAAATCAAGGCTTGGACAACACAATGAGAGCTTGTCTTGGAAAAAGATTTATGGAGTGAAGTGAGTTAATGGATTATTTTAAATCCTTAGAATATGATTTTGACAGTGTGTCTGGAATGTGTCTGGAAGTATACATATGTATCATACATAGTTTTGACAGTTTTATATTCTAGTAGCATGAAATGGTATTCCCTAAGTTCAATATTTTTTTTGCCAAGTATGGACATATGCCTGTAATCCAGCATTGAAATATGAAGGCTGGAGGATCAAGTTTTTAAGGTTATCCTCAATGAATGATGAGTTCCATGCCAGTCTAAGACCCCCCCCCCCCCAAAAAAAAGTAAGGAAGCCAGATGGTGGTAGCACATACCTTTAATCCAGCACTTGAGAGGCAGGCAGGTATCTGAGTTGAGGCCAATCTAGTCTACAGAGTGAGTTCCAGGACAGCCAGGGCTACACAGAAATCCAGTCTTGAAAAACCAAAGGGGGGGGTATGTGTGTGTGCGCTGACAGGTGTGCAAATTTATAATACATTTAGTTTTGTTTTTGACGTTCTGGCTATCAACAGATCCCAGTAAACTATTCTCAGAACTGGTATTGCACATTATAGTTTTGTAGTTCATGATCTCCCTTGAATTTTATATTCAATATAATCCAGTTTATGTTCTCATCTGCTGGGTATGTGTTTCATTATGAACGCTCCCATCCCACATTTAAATCCTTTGCGACCTGATAGATTATAAATGGGTTTCAGACTGGGTTGTATCTCAGTAGTAGAATAATATGCAGAAGGCCCTCGCTTCAATCTCCAGTGCTAGAGCTGGGTGTTGAGCAAACCTGTAACTCTGGCACATGGGGTCAGAGGTTTGGGGGGATCAGTGAGCTCAGGAGCTCTAGACAGGCCAGGGCAACATAGTGTAACTCTTCCCCCCCCCCCCAAAAAAAACCAAAAACCCAGCAACCAATTGGGTTGCAGAGGCAGAAATTAATTTGTAAGTTCTGAAGGCCATATGTCTTAAAAAATGTTTTGCTAGTGGTTGTAATGAGAGC
This sequence comes from Ondatra zibethicus, assembly GCA_004026605.1. Lineage (NCBI taxonomy): Eukaryota > Metazoa > Chordata > Mammalia > Rodentia > Cricetidae > Ondatra > Ondatra zibethicus. The sequence continues at coordinate 15,448 of PVIU01019392.1, forward strand.
CCATTTTGGCTGACTACTGTTTACTATGCTGTCACATGACAAAATGAGGCAAGGGACCTTTGAGGTCTCTTACAAGGTTACTAAATCCTTTATGAAAGCTCTCAAAATGTATTTGTTTATTGACTAAAGATGCTGTCATTGCTGGTATTACAACCTGAAACATGAATTTTGAGGGGAGCACATTTTAACATTACCTTGTTAAAATCAGCATATTTTTTGTTGCTTATAAGACAATTACTTAATGAAAATTGATTAGTGGTTATGTATAATTCATGGTGCTATGTAGTTAACCTGAAACTGTCACAGATACATAAAGGAGATAGTGAAAATGTTGCATACTGTCATCAGCTGATTTTTCTTTTCTTCAAAGATTCCTCAGTACATTCTCTGCTTCCTCCCATATCTTTCACAACAATGTCTGTCTGTAGTTAGTTCACCAACCTAGCTGAATTTTTAGTTTAAAAGCTTTACCCTCAACTACATTATAAGTTTGCAACTTCTTTACCTCATGGAAGGTCATTTCTTTCATTTGAAGCTTTTTTTTTCTGTTTTGCAGCTTTTCCAGTTTTGCCAAAGGCACAGTGTCAGTAACCGTATGAAATACCATGGGTCAGTCCCACAGAACTCATTTGCACTGTAAGACCTCAACATGAAACTGCAGCCCAAAGGTCCAATAGCACCATAATGTGTATAGGCATATACACATATGACCACCCTTGGCTGCAAAATGCTCTAGACTCTAGAGGCATCTATAATCTAGAGAAATGCTAGATATAAAGTTGGATGCTGTTTCTGCTATATCTGCTAAGGAACAAGCATCTGCCAGAAAACATACTGCTATCATTCCAACATGTCAGCCAGCATTAAAAAAGTTTGGAGCAGTCATAAAGTTTCCAAGGAATTTCTGCTTCAAATATACCACCATCTTTACATCTTCTCCAGATTAGCTTTTTCCTGTTTCCACAGCATTTGTGGCGTATTCAACTTGAAAAATTGTTCCATCAGGAGAGAATGTAGAGTCGACAGGTCATAGCTGGTGCAAGTGGAGCTCATGGTATGGTGCAGGCCTACCAGACCATGGAAGATTTCTGGCTTGAAGTAACACCTGTATGTACGTGCCTGCGTGCGTGCGGAGGCCCAGGACATGTGGTTTGAGACAGGGTCCCTCTATCTAGTCTTTACAGTCCTGGAACTCGCCAAGTAGACCAAGCTGGCCTTAAACTAAGATCCACCTTCATCTGGATCTTCTTTTATAATGAGTGAAGTAAATAATTTTTCAAGAGCCTATTGAGTGAGTTTTACTTCTTGCTATTTTGCTCAGACAGGCCTGAAACTGAAGTCCTGCTTCTGCCACTGAAGTGCTGGAATATGCCACCTATGTTTTCTCCCTTTTCAGTATTTTAAGACATGAAAGTCTTCTGTAGCCCTGGTTGACCTTGAACCTGTAATCTTCCTGCTTCAGCCTCTCCATGTCTAGGGGACCACAGACCTGTGTGGTCAGGCTTGCTCCCCCCCTTGATCTTTTTATGTCTTAACATCCTTGTTTTTACATTGGTTTATATGAACTGGGTATAGATGATAGCTTTTTCGATATTTCACTTAAGTGATTTTGTCAGGGAAGAAAGTTTAATTTCATATAGAACCTGAGTTTTGAGCCTTTTCAGATAACCAGTGTTTTCTTTTAAGATTGTGAGGTTTTTGTACTTGAACGTAAGAGTATTGATCCCTTTTCTTAAAAAAAGATTTATTTTTGTTTCATGTATGTGAGTGTTTTGCCTGCATGAATGTCTGTGTGCCATGTTCATGCCTAGCACCCTCAGGTCAGAAGAGCATCAGATTCCCTGGAACAGGAGTTACAAATGGTTTTGAGTCACTATGTGGCTGCTACAAGAGCAGTAAATGCTCCTAGCCAATAAGTAATCTCACTAGCACCACTTTTTACATTTTTGTACAATTTACTTTTTAAATTTTTGATTGTTTTGCACACATACTGTGTACCATGTGCATGCTGTTCCCCTTGAGGCCTGAAGAGAGGGCATCATATCCCTTTAACCTGTAGTGACCAGCCATTGTAAGCTACCATGGGGATATTAAGAATAAAACCCAGGTCCTCTGAAAGAACAGCAATTGTTTAACTTCTGAGCCTTCACTCTAGTCCCATATTTTGAATTTATTTGCTATACAGTGTGAGGTGAGTAGCTGAGTTGCTATCTAGCTGAGTTACTTGAAAAGGGATTTTAAATCTCAAAAGGGCCAGTGAGATGTTTCAGTGTGTTAAAGCTGATTGAATTCAGTTTTCAGAATCTTTAGTGGAAGGAGAGAACTGATTGCTGAAAGTTATCCTCTGGCTTGCACATGTGTATACTTTTTTTGATAAACATATATATCACATAGAACGAAAATTTCAGCTATAGCATGACTAGCGAATTGTGGTTTTTTATGGGGAGGAGGATTGAGGTAGCGTCTTTATATAGTCCTGTCTTGAAGCTTGCTCTATAGACTAGGCTTGCACTACTGTGCCTGTGTTTTTGTTTTGAATGAAGGCCTGACATGGCAGGATGTCTCCTACTCTGTAACTAACACCTTCATCTCCAGGGAAACTACTGTTCTAGACCAGTTTAATTGTTGGGGGCAGAATTAGGCATGGAATCAATTGGGCTTGGAGTGTTAATAGAGTTGCTGTAACTTGGGATGCTTTATCCTTTGAGGAACTTGGTTATGGATTTTTTACCATCAGAACCTGTAGTTCTTCCTAGGCCAACTGTCATAAATGCCCAGTCTGCTGTTCAGAATTGAGTCGATAGGGTCTTATTAGTCATAATAGGTAACATTTCCTCTCCTGCTTAGTATAGTAATAGTTTACGTTTGGAGCGGGCAACATGCATACCTAGTTTGTATCAGTTTTTAGATTTAGTTTTGTACTGGGAACTGAACCTAGGGCTTCATGAATGCTGGCAAATACTTCAAGCCACATTTCTATTGTGTGTTGAGGGGGGAAGTAGTTCATGTAAAAGTTTGTCTGTGAGGCTAGAGTTTGAAATAGATCCTCTTTTTTTTTTTTTTTTTTTGGAGGGGTTCTCTGTAGCCTTGGCTGACCACAATGACCTCCAACTCAAAGCTGCCTCAGCCCCTCAGATGCTGGTATTGAAAGTGTACACCACTGTGTTTGGCCTCTTCAAATTTTTCTTAAAAACTTAAATGTTGTGTTTCTATATACTTGGTGGTGGTGGTGCACACCTTTAATGCCAGCACTTGGAAGGCAGAGAGAGGCAGGTGGATCGAGGTCAGCCTGGTATATAGAGCGAGTTCTAGAACAGCCAAGGGTACACAGAGAACCCTGGTCTCAATAAAAATTTTTTTTCCAATGAATTTGTAAGATCTAGGATCTTAAAAGTTTTCCTCAAGGAGTTGGAGAGATGGTTCAACATACCCACATTAGTCATGTCACAACTGCTCCTAATTCCAGTTCCAGGGCCTCTGCCTCCTAAGTCATATACACATATATAAAATAAAAATTTAAAGTGTTTATTTTGTCTAATACGTTTGTCCTCCCTTCAGGATTTCAATACTACTACATTTGTATGTTTTAAATTGTTCCATCACTTCCTGATACTTGTTCTTTTAAAAACAAGGGTTGTGTTCAGTGATTAAAAGTGCAAAGCTTATTAGCCTATATTAGTTATACAGTTTTGGATTTAATATTTTCATACAAGTATTTAGATCATATTCACCAACACTACTCGCACTGCCTTTTTAAAAAGGTTTAATGTGTGTCTGTGTATGGGTGTGTGTTATGTGCCCTTGAATGCAGTCTCATCAGATCTGGAGCTGGAAGTAAAGTTTGTTGTGAGCTGCCCAATATAAGTGTGGAAAACCAAACTCTGGAAGAGCAGTCAGTCAACTCTTCAACCCTTTGATTATCTTATTACTCTTCCATTCTCACAGATCCTTTTCTTCCCATCTAATTCATTACCCTTCAACTTTATTTTCTTTTTGGTCCCAGGAAGTTTAATTAGGTCTGCAGCATCATGGGTAACTTACCAGTGGCTCCACTATTGAAGAAAGGATCTCCCTCCCCAAGGGATGGATATTACTGATGAGGATCTATAGTATAATGGAATGTTGATAGTCCCAATTTTGTGGAGGCCTTAATGAAGTAATCAATGCCATTGTGAATTCATTAGTGTAACAACCAAGTCATAAAGATAACATTTCCCAGTGCCCTCTCAATTTTTTATTTTTATTTTCCTGTTTTTTTTTTGATACAGGGTTTCTATGTGACTTTGGAGCCTGTCCTAGAACTTTGTAGACCAGGCTGGCCTCGAACTCAGAGATTTGCCTGCCTCTGCCTCTGAAGTGCTAGAATTAAGGGCGCCGCGTGCCACCACCACCCAGCTCTTACATTCTTTATATGCCCGCTTCATTAATAATTCCTTTAATTTTGGATGTTGGGTGTAACAGATGTTTAGGGCTGAGCATTCAATACAGTTATTTCTTGGTACTTGAGTTTTGAACATAATTGCTGTCATGTGCAAAGAAGTTTCTTTGACCAAAGCTAACAGTAGCACTATTTGGCCATAAACATGAATGCATCCTTATAAAGGCACAAAATGTTTAAAAACAATAGTAGCTTTCTAGGGCTACTGGGTTTTTTGATTAGGTGAGAATTCCCTCCTGTGGAGCGGGGCTCTGATCTAATCAGAAAGTGGCTGTCACATAGCACTCATGCCACTACTGTACCAGTAGGCATATTTTCACTGGCAAATAACACAACTGATGAAGCATGCTAATTACTTTTCTCTCCAAATTGGTTTGTCTACAAAAACTCCTATGGTGCTTTGCAGTTATTCTCAACTCCTGATCAATTCTTAGCTTTAATATACTTATTTTGTGTATTTCTAGTATTTTGACATTGTCCATTGTTTGAAACAAATTACTTTGCCTACCAGGACCTTCCAACTTTTTCTAAGTCTTATCTTCCCCTCTCTGACCTCTTGATACAGGAGATTCCAGAGCTCTTAAATTTTGTTCCTTGTAGTCTTCCTGTCTCCATCACTCTTAAGTGATCCAGTGTGTTCAATCACTAGCTATATTCAGAAATTCCCCAGTTTATATATCCAGCTCAGATTCTACTGGAAAAACTTCAGATTTGTGTCATGTTTCAAACATAACTCTACAACACCTCATATAACTAACTTTATAGTACTCCCTCTACTATCCACCCTTCTGTATCCTTCCATCTTAGTAGATAGTGGCTCCATCCTTTACTCTGTACAAACCTTGGGGGTGGCCCATGAAGAAATCCAGTAGAAGCTGGGCGATGGAGGCACATGCCTTTAATCGCAGTGCTTGGGAGGCAGAGGCAGGAGGATCTCTGTGAGTTCTAGGGTTACAGTAGAAAGGAAAAATACTGGTCCACTTTGCCATTAACATCCTAGTCAGAGCTACCACATTCCTTACACTGCCTTTCCAAATTGTTTGTGTTTCTACCATAGACCAGCTATTCATACTACAGCAGCTACAAATTCTTTGTTTATTTTGGTGTTTTGATGCAGGATTTCTTTGTAGCTTTGTAGCCTGTCCTGGAAATCGCTCTGTAGGCCAGGCTGGCCTCAAACTCAGAGATCAGCCTGTCTCTGCCTCCCAAGTGCTGGGATTAGAGACATGTGCCACTATCACCTGGCTGAATATATATATTTTTTAATTAGATGCTCTCACAACTAAGATCACTAGTGAATTAACATTTAAGAGGGTATTTTTGTTTTGTTTTTAAGTCTATTCCAGGGCCCTAGAAGATCGTTACTTTTTTTTTTTTTTTTTTTTGGTGTTCTGTTTGAGGCATCAAGCACACTACACTTAACATTTCGGAACGTGTTAGATGCCTTTTCCCTTTGCATTTGGATTTGTCAGTCCCCTCTCCAATGTTATACCACTCCATGACACAAAACCCCACAGTTCAAGAGATTATTATCTATTCTCAAGTATCTGTTTCCTGGGCTGGTGAGCTGGTGAAAGCCTGACTAGAACTTGAGTTAATATCAAGATATCCTGAATTTATTTGTAATTTCTCTTTGCAGACAGTAGTCCTCAGTAAATCTTACTGGATGTTGGGAAGGAGGAATTAAAAAAAAAAAAAGATAAGCCAGACTTACTGATACATACCTGTAATTTTTAATTGCTCATGAGTCTAAGATAGGAGGATCAGAACTATATAGAGTGAATTCAAGGCCAGCCTAGGAACTTACAAGTTTCAAGTAGAGGATTTTGTCTCAACAAGTAGAAGAGTACTTGGCATGTGGCATACTAAGACAATAGATTTAGACCCTATATTTTACTAAAAGTGGGGGTGAGCTAGGGCTGTATTTCTCCTTCTAGATCAGTGTTTTTCTGTATGGCTCCATCTCTGCTGTGACATTTGGCAATATCTAAAGGTTATCAGTGTGCCTAGAGTGTATTTTGTGGGACTGGTCCAATTTTTTTACTTATTCAGTGATCATTCTATGAGACAGGAAAGTCTCTGCCATAAAAAATATATGCCCTAGTTTCTATTGCTGAGCTCCAACCACAAGCCAATTTATTTCCTGCAACATATTAAATGGGCAGTTGTTAGTAAATGTTTTATGGAACTATCACTTGAATACATACCACCTTTGCCTTCTCTACCCCAACTGGTTCTTTTTTAAACTATGTTTTGCATGCATGTGTGTGTTGCCCATAAAATCCAGAAGAGGGTATTAGAGTCTCTGGATGGGAGTTACAGATTGTTGTAACTGTCATGAGGGTGTAGGAATTAAATTCAGGTCCTCTGCAAAAGCAGCCAGTGTTCTTTTAATTCATTTATTCATTTTTGTTGTTGGTGGTGGAGAGGGTCTCTATGTAAAGTCCTGGCTTTCATAAAGCTTGACTTAAAGATCATTCTGACCGTGAACTCAGATTCTCTTACTTCTAGGGTTAATGGCGTGTACCATTTCCCTGGGTCAAAAGTAGCCAATGCTCTCAACTGCCTTAGCATCCATTTGTTAAGCAAAGGGTCAGATCCTGGAGTGGTAATACATAATTCAAGGATTATCCCAGCCAACAAGCTTAAAAGTTCAGCAATCTAAAGCTCCAAGTAATGGTTTACCCCTTGAATCTAGTACTTGGGAAACTGGAGGATTGCCACAAATTTGATCTCAGCCAAATGTATACAGTAAGTTCCTGAGGTAGAATAGTAAATACCGTTTCAAAAAACAAACCACTCTTGAAAGGTAGAAAGGCAAACGTGGAAGTATCTCATGCCCCAGGAGTGTCCTGTCACTTGGAGAAATGAGTTCTAAGGACAGAGCTGCTTCCGAACCTCAGCCTGACCTGAGCCCTGCCTACATCTACATTTCTCTATTTTTTCCAAGGCTTTTCTGTGTAGCTCTGGCTGTTCTGTAACTCACTGTGTAGACCAGGCTGGATTTAGACTCAGATCCACTTGCTCTTGTTTCCCAAGTTCTGGAATTAAAGGCATGTACTATTACACCTGGTTCATGACTCCTTGATAGTTCCATCCTGACCAGTTTGGGCCACTGCCTGCTGTCCACTTGGTCTTGCCACATGAAGAATGAGAACTTTCCTTTACCGTGTGTGTGTGTGTGTGTGTGTGTGTGTGTGTGTGTGTGTGCGTGTGTAGGGCCTTTGCCAGTTGCTGATTTGTGTTTTAGTGTGTGTGTGTGTGCGTGTGTGCGTGTGTGTGTGTGTAGGGCCTTTGCCAGTTGCTGATTTGTGTTTTAGTTTTTGTCCTTCAGTTTCCTGTGGTAAACAAGCACCAGTAATTGAGGTGGGGGCTTTTCTTTACTATGAAGAATGGCAAATCATTTAGTTCCTTTAATTACTGGGAAAGCTAAATGTCATTTGTTTTTAGGGATTAGCGGCGATGGATATGTGATTTCTATTTGGTCTGGATCCTTAAAGGTCCATCACACTGAAGGCATTCTCTAGAGTTCACCTTGCCAATCTTTTATTTATCCTGTAAATTTTTGGAGCTGATTGTATTTCCTGCACTTCAGTTCCCTTGGCATAGCCCCACATTAACAAAAGCATCCCTGGCACAGATTCTTTGGACAAATTAGTGAGTCTTCCCTGGGATATGTATTTTTTCCTTTCCCTCTTAAATTTCCAAGAACAGGGATACTCACTGAGGATCCTAGTGAGTCAAATTCTGAAAAGCCATAACCAGTCTTAGGCAGACTGCTGTTCTTTGGAGGGAGGGGGGCATTTTGCAGATAACCAACCTCTTTCTGTCCTTGGGAAAAGCTCCTTGCAGTACATTGCATACATTTCTGTGCCTGTCTTCATTGTGTGGCTGGAAATCAGAGGAAAGTAGGTCAAAGGCTGTCTCAAGCAGACCTAAAAGATGAAGCAAGGCTTTGTTACAAGAGCTTTGCTGAGCAGAGCTGAACCTTAGTAGTTCTTTGCCTCTCTCCCAACCCTACAAAGGCACTGCATTAATATCGGGAAGTTTTCAAGAAACCTGTCTGCTTTTCTCCCAGGCAGTGATAATACTTAAGTCAGCATTTACTTTTCTTTGTACTTAGTGTTTCACAGAATGCTGCTGCTATGGCTGGGCCTTGCGTGGGTCAGGATTCAGGGCTCTGCCTCACACAGCCAACTACACAGGAAGAAAATCATGGGGGCAAAAGGCCTCTCTCCCACTCCCCCCAGAACTGGGTCAGCAACTTCCCTCAGTTCTCATCCCTCACATTCACTATCTCTGTAGGCAACTGATAAGTATAGTTTTGGTTTCTTTGAGACAGTATTTCATTGTGTATCCTGGCTGCATAGAACTTATCGTTGTAGACCAAGTTGGCCTTGAACCCTCAGGGCTTGGGCCACCATACCTTCTTAGTATAGTACCGCTTTAAATATTGTGTTAATGTTTTGCCTACGTGTGTGTGTGAACTACATTTGTGCCTGGTACCTAGGGTCTGGATTCCTTGGGACTGGAATTAAGGTTTTGAGCCACCATGTGGGTGCTGGGAATGGAACTTGGGTCTTCTTTCCTTTGAGACAAAGTACTCATGTAAGTAACTCAGAAGCTTACTTTGTAGTGGATGAGAATTTAAATTTTTTTTGTTTGTTTTTTTTCAAGACAGGGTTTCTCTGTAGCTTTGAAGGCATATGCCACCACTTCACCGCAACTTTAAATTCTTGATCCTGCCTTTACCTCCCAATTGCTAGGATTACAAGTGTTTTACCTACATCAGGCTTTCCATTCTTAATCTTTAATTGCAGGCAAGTGGTGGCAATGCAGTATTAACCCAGAATTTGATTTTAGACCTACATTCCTAACCTACCTGTGATAGTAATCTCAGTAGTCTCTTAAGATCTCCAAGTGACTGTGTCATCCCGTGTTCTGTACTATTCAATTCAGACATGGCCTGGCCCACAGCAGGTGCTCAGCCACTGTTGAATAGAAAAGTCAGCTTGGTGGGTTTCAGAGATTTAAGTCCTCCCCCAGATGGCCACCTGAATATTATATTTATCTGTACACCATTTCCTATCTACAAGGTATTTTTTAACTTCATCTACAGTCTGTTCATACTTTTCCATTAGTGATTGCTTAAAATTAATGAGCTTAAGATAAACCTGTATCTTCTAAGAAATCCCATCACACTCCACCACAAGGCTCAGCATGACTTCCATCACTTACCTCTTCTGGTTTCCTCCACAGTTTTGTTCAGTCCTCAGTGCTGCCTTTTTGGCTAATGGTTGTGTCTCCCTTTCCCTCCATTTGGGATAGCCACCCTTGATAGAATTCTGATTTTCACATATTAGAGTGTATTTGGCCCTTCATAGTGTTTAGCACAACTGAATTAAGGTTTTAGTAGGGACACATTGATCACCATAACTTGCTACATAGCAGGAGTTGAGGAGCATTTAGAGTGAGAGGTCTCATGGGACTCGAAAATCGTCTGTGTTGAGAAACTTCATGATGGAAGGAATTTTGTACCAAAAACATGTAGCTTCTTGTGTAAGAACTGAGGTTTAGAAAGAAATACATCTGTTTACTCCTAGGCAGTTCTAACTAGCTGAGCAAGGTTTTTGAACTAGCCTTTCTCACGGTTTTATTTATTATGGAAACGTGAAAGGGAAAAACTTCATATAATATCAAAGTTGTAGTCACTAGTCACTTAAATTATATAAAAATTTGTGGAGCTGGAAAGATGGCCTAGTGTGCTGCTCTTCCAAAGGACTTGAGTTGGTTCCAACCCCCTCCCCCCTATGGTGGCTTACTATTTATAACTTCCAGGGCATCCAATGCTCTCTTGGCATTCACGGGCATATGCTTAGACATGGCATATAACCACACAGATACACACGTACCCACAGAGTTTCTAAGTACTACTAGGTATGGTTTAAATACTTAAGAGTTACATGTGGCTGCAGACTGAACAATTCAGTACAGTTTTACAAAGTCTTAAACTGGCCATGGCTCTGTAGAACTATTTGTACAGGTTTTTCTTCTGTTCTGCTAGTGATTTAAGGGTGTAGGGGACCAAGATACAGTAAACTACCACGTTTGCGTTTGTCAAAACCTAACACAGAATACCATTAGAGAGTCTGGTGAGGTCAGTATCCACACATTTTTTTGTTGTTGTTGGTTTTTTGAGACATGGTCTCTACGTGGTCTTGGCTTTTTTGGAGCTTCCTATGTAGACCAGGCTGGCCTCAAACTTACATAGAGGTCCTCCTGCCTCTGCCTCCTGAGTGTGCACCACCATGACTACATATCTTTTTCATTTGACAGCTAATTTAGCTAAATATCCTGTATTGACCTCTTAGTTCAGCCTGTGTGCATACATATGTAGACATACCCTCCAACCAAAAAGATTTTGCTTTTTTGATACAAAGTTTCTTTGTATAGCTCTTGTCTGTCCTGGAACTCACTTTGAGTACCAGGCTAGCCTTGAACTGAGATGGACCTGCTTTTTGCCCAACTTTTTTTTTTCAAGTTAAAAATTTTTTAATTTTTTTTAGAAGGGGCAGTTAGGTGCACGGGCACTTAGACACCCACATTCTCTCTTTCTCTCTCATACATACACACACACTAATTAATTTAGAAAACCTTAAAAAAATTGACTGGACAGTGGTGGCACACATCTTTAATCCCAGTACATGGGAGGCAGAGGCAGGCAGATCTCTGTCAGTTCTAAAGGCAGCCTGGTCTACAAAGAAATCCTGTCTCAGGGAGGAGAAAAAAAATTTAAGAGGGGATGGAGAGATGGTTTCGCTTTTCTGAGATTTGGTCTCATAGTCCAGGCTAGCTTCATTTGCTGTGTAATTAAGGCTGACCTCTAGCTCCTGATAATACTAATTCTTGAATGCCTATCTTGAGTAATTCACAGGTATATGCCATGGCCTCAGCCTATTTACTTCTATTATTTTTTCTGATCCAGCAGGTCTTACTCACAGATGTAGTGATGCATATTTGTAATCGAAGGTTAAAGGGGTAGAATTAGAAGTTCAAGGAAAGTTTCAGCTACATAGTGATTTCAAGACAGATTCTGGCTTAAAAACTAACCCTTTTATACTCTTCCCCCAATCTTACGCACATTTTAGCTAAAGACTAATCCTAGCAGAAATATTAACACTTGGGCTGAAGAGATGGCTCAGAGGTTAAGAGCACTGGCTGTTCTTCCAAAGGTCCCGAGTTCAATTCCCAGCAACCACATGGTGGCTCACAACCATCTATGATGAAATCTGGTGCCCTCTTCTGGCCTGCAGGCATACATGCAGGCAGAATGCTGTATACATAATAAATAAATAAATAAATCTAAAAAAAAAAAGGAAAAGAGTATCAGTTAAAAAAAATTAACACTCCATCTTTCCAGCCACCCCCCCCCAGTAAACAAAGACTTAAGCATTCAGGAATGATGGCTTATGTCTAATCCCAAGATTTTGAGAGGCAGAGGCAGGAGGATCAACACAAGTATGACACTGGTCTGCTCTCTATGGCACATTCCAGAGCAGCCAGGCCTACATAGAAACAGTCTGTCTCAAAACACATGGGAGTGGTGAAAGGGAGAGTGAGCGAAAGAGAGAGAGCAGCAGAGTAGGGGTTGTCTAATTAAGCCTACAGGGGAGGATGTTAAAGCCTAAAATTTTTGTTCTCTAAAAAAATTTTTTCATGTGTGCACATATGTATGTACACTGCTCTGCTTGCTTGATGCCTGATGAGGTCAGAAGAGGGCATCAGATTCCCTTGAACTGGAGTTATATAGAGATGGTTGGAAGCCACCAGCACTGTGGGGCTTCTATCACGAGTGTGCTGGGTTTCTAGCCTTTCAACTCTAGAACAGCTCTGATTATAGTGACCAGTGTCTCAAGACTCTAGCTATCTTTGTCTGTTTCTGAAGCCATATTGCTCTACTCAACTTTCCCTTCTACATTTTAGGCATTCACTCATTTGAATTTTGTAGCTCAAACACAACTGGAAAAGAATCAGAAGACACTAGTAGTAAATAACAGTCACTCAATTAGGAAAAGATTAAGTGTTAGAAACATTTATTTGTCAAAAAAAAATGGAAGGAGTGGAGTAAAACAAGGCTAAATTTCAGCTAATGCTATATACCACGATCACAGGTCGGACAAAACTGGGAAAACAAAAACAAAAAAACAAACCAAAACAACAAAACCCCAATGGTCCTAGCAACTTCAGATGATTAGCTTCAGTGTTAGAGTCCAGAACTAACACAAGTTAAAGGCTGCTTGCCACTACATAGTCGTTTTAAAGGGAGAGGAGATGCTGCAGGAAGGCAGGGAGAAGGGCTCAACTCCTAGGGAAAGCAAGATTAAGAGGAGTTCCAATGTACAGGAAAGAAGGGGATGCCAGCATAATCCTTACCTAGGGCTGTTCAGAGGCTGAGAATGTACGGAACAGACTGAAAGGCTACAGACAACTAGCATCAAAGAAAGAAAAGCCAACTTAGAAGAATTAAATTAAGAAAGAAAACATAGTTGGTCACAAATTCCTTTGTTTACTGAAACATGAAGCAATGGAAACATCCCGGCAAAGGGGACCACGAGGACCAAGTTCTCATATATGATCGCAGCCCGAGGGTTCAGTCCGCAATTATCCTACCTGAAAGAAAGCACAACACAAGAGGCTTACACAATGCCTGGAGAGCAAGCAGCCTGGTTCCGAGTACAAGGGCCCTGGTCCCGTCCTGTATTCGGGGGGGGGGGGGGGGAGGGGAAACAAAGAACAAAACAAAATCAAGTCAGACTGGGTTGAATGTATATCCCACAAAATCACCCAGGAGCCTAATAGCTACATCTAGGAATCTACTTACAGCTGTATGCTGCACAAGATGCAAAACTCTGATAAGAGATAAACTCGGCTTTCTTTTAACTTAGGTAACCCAACCCCTTTAGTAGAAGGCTACCACTGCTTCAAAGAAGGTATGAATTTTTCAATAACTACAGATTAATTTTGTAAGAATTTTGTCCAGGAAAAAAGAGCAAAAGATGCTAAGAATGAGGTATAGTCAATTTTTTTTCTTTCTTAAGAGATGGGATTTAATTATGTTGTTCAAGATGACCATGAACTTCTGTTCTAAAGCAATCCTGAGTAGATGGGACTATAGGCATCCACCACCCATGCCCAGCCCAATTTTACTATTACAAATGTTCCAAAGAAAACATTCAAAAAGACATAGTCACAAAGACTAGCATCTCAAAGAACAGTTGGTCATTCACCCTTTAAGGTTTCTACTTGTCACACTGTCAGTTCAGAACTATAGATGCAGTAGTTTCCTAATTGACCAAATATCCCTTGACAAATCAAAAGAAGAAACCACTGCTAGGACTGTCTAATTCCTCCATTGATGATGGGAACTCCAGACACCAATGGCTGGGGGAAAAAAAAAGTTAACTCACACCAAGCTCCTCTACTTAATACAGACACAGGGCCAAATCTTGGTCTTGATCTGTGCCAATCGACTTCAAAAGCTGTGATGTTCTTGGATCAGTTCTGTTAGGGTGAGACCCGAATTTGGATCCCCAACAGTTGTGGAGTATTTCATCCTGGCAGCCTCATTAACATCAGGCTCCTGGGACTGCAACCAACTCAGGGTTATTCAGTCCATTTGAGGTTCACACCTGGAAGGTAAGTTTCTTTAAAAGTCATCACTAAAAAGAGGTTAGTTAAATTCATTTTCAAAATGTCCTAACCATACCCTTAAAGACTATACTAATTTAATATTTAACTTTGAAACATACTTGAGAAACAAAGTCATCTAACAGATTAATACTAACTTTATCAGAGGTATCTCACAGAGTAGATCCAGCTGTAGAAATTAAGCTACATTTATATGCTGAACACATGAATAAATGATGGTCTTAAGAAATCCTAAGTCTTACACAACTGAACAGCACATATCTTAACAAACATGGCATTGTTTTCTTAACACATATACAAAATCAGGGGATAAGTTGGGAACACTGGTGTTTCAGTGGTAACTTATTTAACCGCACGGCTGGGACTCTAACTTGAGTGATGCTCTACTTGAAAGGACAAGGAAAACCATGAGAGAATTGTGCATTGTAAATGCCATTTCCATTCTAGTGAACTTTACTTGTCTGAGTATCCCCAATTCTTATTATTCCAATACTCTTGGTACACATTTTCTGAAATAGGGAAACAAGTTTCCAATGTCACCACCTACAAGATTTTTACACATCAGAAATGATCAATTTATCTAAGTCCTTGAGTGTTCCCTTAAGAAAATGAAACTTGCCGGGCGGTGGTGGTGCACGCCTTTAATCCCAGCACTCGGAAGGCAGAGGCAGACGGATCTCTGTGAGTTCGAGACCAGCCTGGTCTACAAGAGCTCGTTCCAGGACAGGCTCCAAAGCCACAGAGAAACCCTGTCTCGAAAAACCAAAAAAAAAAAAGAAAGAAAATGAAACTTGCTAAAATAAACAGGAATTCTGTCATAGGCTACAAAGAAATAGGGCTTAAGTGCTGACATCAAACATGGTCTGGGCTGGAATAAGGACTTCATGGAACATATCATGGAAACATTGAGAACTGAAGTGTCTTAAAACATTAGGTCTTTATCTGACTTAAAAAAGTTAACACACCAAAGAGCAGCATTTATAGGCTAATAACCCAAGAAATAGGTTTTTTTTTTTTTTTGAGACAGGAGTCTCCTATATTTCCTAGACTTTGCTAGAACTTGTTGAAACTTAGGCTATTCTCTTACCATAATCCTTTGGCCTCATCCTCATACGGAGATTACACGTATGTGTGTTACTCCAAGAAGCGCTTTATTAGCAAACTGGAAACCCCTGAAGATTCAAAATTCTCACTGTGCTGTCCATTACTAGCTCCCTAATGTCCCCATTACCATCACCACGGCAGTTTAGTAGTGACGATAGTATGATTTTATTATTTATTTCGGTTTTTCAAGGCAGGGTTTCTCTGTGTAGCCTGGCTGTCCTGTAACTCACTCTGTAGACCAGGCTGGCTTCAAACTTAGATTTCTCTGCTTCCCAAATGCTGGGAGTAAAGGCGTGTGCCAATACCGCGCCTGGAAAGAGTGAATTTAAGAGGTCCCAGTCTGAATTTTGGCTCTACATCTCATTTTTCAGATTATCACAGGCGAAGTGCTGATACAGTCTAAGACTTAGTTCTTTCCTGAATGAGGAAATCACTGTTTAAACAACAAAGGGCCAGTATATGTTAGCTCCCCTCCCCCCATACCGGCTTACAACTTTTTTTTTTCCCCCTTTTTGTTTTTTCGAGACAGGGTTTCTCTGTGTAGCCCTGGCTGTCCAGGAACTCACTATGTAGACCAGCCTGGCCTTGAACTCAGAGATCTACCTGCCTCTATCTCTGCAGTCCAGGATTAAAGGCATGTGCCACCACTGCCTGGCTTGTATACAACTTTTTAAATAATATTCTCAACAACTGAGCTTGTTCCTACTTCAGAAGTAACACACTGGAATCATACTAATTCCTCAACAGACAAAATAAACCTGTGGCCTAAACTACGGGAAATACTGAAAGCATGTAATCTGTACATTTTGGGTATGGTTGTTTGTTCCTCTGGCTCCTCAGTGAAGCAAAGGTCTCTTGTAGGGAACTAAATGTAAATTTCAACCACATCCACCCCACTCTCACCTCCAGTTTTTAAAAGGCTGAGTACCGTGCTCGGTCCACATACTGCTCCCGCTCATACCGGGCCATGTCATACAGAGAATTCCGTGTTGCTGCTGAAGCCTGAGACATCTCACTTTCTGGCCCATAACCGTAACCCTCTCCAACTGCAGGGAGCACAGCTGCATTCCGACGTAGTGGGCTCCTGTCCCTTCCATAATAGGAGGAAGAGGCAGCAGCAGCCATGGCTGCTGAGGTGGCAGCTGAGCCGGAGTTCTGCAATAGGTGTCTGTCATAGGGATCAACAGAAGTGGAGTTGAGGTGACTGGGTACAGCTGAGCTCTGGACTTGAGGAAGATGAGACATGGTCTGCTCTGCATAATTGTATGCAGAAGCTGCAGCCGCTGCTGCCACAGCTTCGTAAGATCGGACCCGGTAGCGCTTATAGTAGTCAAGTGCTCCGTAGGCATCGTTGTAATACACAGATTCCCCATAACCCATGGTATAGGGTGTGCGCACTGCTCCATATTGTTCATTGTACTGTTCAGTAAAGTCTGCCACGCGCCCTGTACGGTCTACTGGACACTCTTTGGACCAGTGCCCCTCTTTCCCACATCGATAGCAGCCGCTCTGGTCTCCCATCCCAGGCGCAGTCCTAAGTCGGCTGGTGGACAACTGCACGTGCATTCGTTTGCCTTGAAGAAAAAAAGTTATTATTACTCATTAACTTTCTTTTCCCTCACCCAAATAAAAGTAAACATAAAATACACATAATACATACACATTCCTGTTACCCTACTTCATTCAGCAATCCCTTCCAAAAAAAGTAAGGTTCAACAGAGATGAGAGCTAGATACTGGAGTTCTTAGAGACCAATTACTGTTTAATGCCAGTAGCATATCAGACTCTCCCCTACTTCCATCTCCACAATCTTATTTCCTTCCCCTCTGCAAAGACCGCTGGTTTTACTACTTCCAAATCAAACTGGATAGCTAACAAAAATCTCACTTATCAGTAGGTTTAGAAGGCATCTTCTCCACCTCTAAGAAATTCATGTTAGTTCTGAGCTCAATGGAAAAAGCATGTCTGC
Organism: Ondatra zibethicus; assembly: GCA_004026605.1. NCBI lineage: Eukaryota > Metazoa > Chordata > Mammalia > Rodentia > Cricetidae > Ondatra > Ondatra zibethicus. The sequence continues at coordinate 32,667 of PVIU01019392.1, forward strand.
TAGCATGTATGACACCCTGGCCTCAACCTCCAGCACTGCATCACCCCCAAACCCTACAAACAATCCCAGTTCAACAGCTGTCTTCTGTTCACCATGTTTCGTCCAGGAATGTGTGCAGGTGCTATATTGGATATCCAGATTATACTTGGCTTATCATAGGCTTCACCTGTACTTGAGGGAATTAAAAGAACCTCTATAGGTTTCAATTCCACCCCAGTTTTTCCCCGTCAGGAACAGAACAAAGCCTCTTAGGAAGGGGAAAAAATTCGACTGAATTTGCCTTTCATAGATTGAGTCCATTTTTTTTTTAAAAAAGAGAAATAAAATACTGTGATTTTACCTAATTGTCTCAGCCCTATCCTACTTTTTAACTTAAGGGAGTGCCTTACTTCATCAACATCTGTGGCAAATTCTCTTTCTGTAGTTGTAAAAAGGATGCCAGTAATTTTTTTGTTTTTGATCTAGAGCTAGAAACACCTGCAATATAAATGATAGGTAGCTCCATTGTTTTAGATTCTTTCCAAAGGTTACTGGGGCTTTCAATTTAAATTCAGATTCAAGTAGTTTCATCACTCTACTAGATGCAGACAGGTGGAGCTCTTAAGGTTTCTCAAACCTCCAAGTTACTGAAATCTGCCAATATTTTCCAGAAAACCAACCCATTAAAAGTGTTTTCGTTTCGAAACTGGAACAAAAGAGAGTATTAAAATGCCAGAAGCTGGGAAACTCTAATTTCTGAAACTGCCTTGGGAAGGTGGGAAACTTAATTCTAATTTCTGAAATTTTATCTTGGGTCAGAGTCCAAACAAGACTTGGAGATGTAGCTGACATAATAATGACCCACTGATTTAATGCTAAAATGACACCCCTAAATTCTTACATATCCTTCCCAATTCAGCTGCCCGGATGGTTACTTGGGAACAGCTTCGTTATGATTTCCAATTCAAACTGCATTCACTGCTGCCTGTGGAGAGGAAACATCTTGAAAGACCCAGGTAAACTCAGATTCTCTCTTTAGAAGTTATACAATGCAGAGACATAAGTTTTAGACAATCATTAATACACAAAGTAAAAGTTCAAAAGATACTCAACGTGGCACTAAAAGGTGCCCAAAAAGGCTTTAAATTAAACAAAATGCCAAATTGGCATCTCCATTGTATCCATTGTATTTTCTGTAAGATATGTGAAGGAATTATACATATTACCCCAGTACTCAGAAGTCTGAAGCAGGAGGATTTTCAGTTTAAGAGCCAGCCTAAGCTATACGTCAAGACCCTGTCTCAACAAACAAAATTCATTATCCAATACTAAATTTTGTGTTGCCACCTGGAAAAAAAAAAAGTTCATTACAAAAATATCTGCATGTATTAACTTGGGAGTAAACCAGTATCTCTAGAAGAGCCAGAAAGAGAATGTGAAACCAAATAAATGATTCCTTTTTTCAACTCAGTTTATTGTCTGTACTTTCTATGGAAGTGATTATTTATATATATGTACATATATAATAAAAATACTTTTATGGCATTATTTAGATCCCTGTTTCCTATGTAATTATATTTGTTATTACACAAATATAAGGGTCAAGGAACATAGTTCAGGGGTACTGTGTACATAGCATACTCAAGACCCTGAGGGGGTCGATGTTCAGCACCCCATAACCAAACAAAAAACCACATTACTCATCCTTCTAAACTAACTTCTATTTCCCCATTTCCTTTAAAAATTAAAAGGGCATTTACTATTATACTATGGGAATTTATCTGCAAAATGAGTACACTATTTTAAGTCTTTTTCCATTTTGTTTGTACCTGATAAGCAAACGCTTCAGGGATGGGAACATACAGGCCAACGGTAGAGTATTATTAGCCCAGCATTTGTGGGGCCTCCAGATGATGCCAGAACCAAGGGGGTGGGGCAACAAAACTCCTTCCTTACTTTCCCCTGTCCGTCCATGACCACCTTCCATAGCAAGTGAAAATGATTAAGAATGTGATTAACAATGCTTTCAAAGTTGAAGTGTGCTAGTATTGTTCCAAAGTAAAAATACAAATTAAAAAAAAAAAGTTTAAGGCAGGTGGTGGGGGCTTAAACTCTGTGAGCTGGATTCCAGCCTGGTCTTCAAAGTGAGTTCCAGGACTTATACAGAGAAACCTTGTCTTGGGGGAGGGGGGAGTTTAAGCTATCAGATTTTAACTATTTTCTAACCCAAGTAGAAGAAAAATCATGGTTGCAAATAGTGCTCATCTTTTATTATATATGGCTTTTACTGCCAAAATACACTTATTACCTCATTCTAATTTCACTACCATTCTTTGAGGGAGCTACATCAGAGATCATTATTTTATAATGGGGAAAAGCACAAGGGGTACACTTGTCAACATGCTGGTTAAGGGTAGGGATTAACTGCAACTTGTGCCCTAGGCTTTCAGTAGCTAAAGGCCAGGGCATCAGTGATGAAGGTAGAATCACATGACAGTGAGCCTCCAGTGAGCTTCACTATTTGCATACTTACACTTTCCTGATTAACTTTCTCTTTTCCCCATGATCTCATTGTTTTCTAGGTTTAGCGGACGACCTTTGTATATTTAACTTTTTTAGTTGGTATTTAGGGCAAAAAGGGTGTTGAGGTAAAAACTAGGAAAGTAGCCTTGAGTATGCGGTCCAGGACGACCCTCAAAGCATTGTAGAATTGTGCTAAACTATGAACTTCCTGCAATGTGGGTCTGCTATGTTTTCTAATACAGTAGTCATTTCGCCCATGGCTCCTGTATTCTTGAAATCTGCCCACACTGGAAAAATCAATTTTGAAACTTTACTTTAATTAAGTGAAATTTACTAGCCACATGTAGATACTGGCTACGATAGTAACAAAATTCCAGGGCTTTCAGACAAGATCCTGTGGTATTAATGATAATACATAATACGTGTTGTCAATATAAGCAATACAATAAGCTCTATGATGTCCTCACTGGAATTTACCCAGACCACATTCCTGTTCAAGCTTGAACTTCTAAAGAAATTTTTTTTTAACCTGCGAGAGGTAATAACAAGTGGAGCAGAAGAACCTATGACACGTTTCCTGGTTTTGCTTGTAGTCCACAGACTCAACAAATTTGGACACCCCAAAGATACCCATCTCCCCCAACCAGACACACCACAAATTTCTGATATAGTGCTTCCTCTAGATTTCCTTTTTTCTCTTTGCTACTATCATCCATCATTCAAAGTATCAGAATATAAAAAACTAAAGCTTCTGGGTTACAACAAAAGCAGCAACCAAGTTATGACCTTTAGCACTTCTTCTCACACTCCCTGCCTAGGCAGCTTAGACTTCTAGCAGCACTCAAGTGAATGAAGACCAAAGAAAGTAACCCACAATTGTGGAGAAACATCTTCGCAAAATAAAGGGAAATGTTTACTTCCCTAAAAGTAAATTATACTTAAGAATAGTAAACATAATCTATCCATGTCAATGAAAAGTGAATGAAAAGAGCCGCTCTCACAGCCCCATGGTCTTAATGTTCTTGCTTCTGCCTTCAGCTAGCACCCCCACGAAGCTCTGCCACCCAAGCCCCAGAACAGTTCACCTTGAAACTCTGTGTTGTCGAGGCCCCTGATGGCCTCCACTGCATCCTCTGCCCGCTCCATGTGTACAAAGGCATAATCTTTCACGATGTCACACTCAATGACTGGGCCATACTCCTCAAACTTGGCCCGAAGCTCTTGGTTGGTACAAGTGGGACTGATGTTGCCCACATGTAACTTGGTTGAAGCTTTGCTCTTATTCTTGCTGGCTTCCACATTGATGTTCACTCCGTGCAGCTTGTAG
>PVIU01019393.1:0-36486 GCA_004026605.1 Ondatra zibethicus
ATATAAGCTGATGAACAAAAAAGAAAAAAAGAAGCTAGGTCTTGCCAGGTGATGGTGGTGCACACCTTAATCCCAGAATTTAGGAGGTAGAGGTGGGAGTTCAGGGTCAGCCTGGTCTACAGAGTGAGTTCCAGGACAGACAGGACTACTCATAGAAACCCTGTCTTGAAAAAATAAAATAAAAGATGGAAAAAAGAAAAAAAAATAGTCTAGAAATGCAAGTGGAAATCATTCCTGCTTTAGTGTTCCAGGAGAAGCACAAAACATGAATTGAAAAGAAGCTACTTACGGAATGTTACAGGACATGAGGAAAGATTAGCAGAACATGAAAGACAAATGTAGCAAAACTTGGAGGCTGTTTCCATATGCAGAAGGGGCAGAAAGTGAGAAGGCATCCGAGAGTCCAGTGTCCCTTAATCTGTGGAGGAAGGTTCACAATCTAGAGCTTTAATCAATGTAAATACAACCCTAATACTACACATCTAAAACTTTAGAAGAAAAAACGTTGCTTATCTGATATTTCTCAAATGATAATTTAAAAATGGTTTTATACAAAAAATGGTTATGATTTTATGATAACTTATACCACTTATGATACTAAAATATTTGAGTCATTAAGTAAATTATAGTTTATTTTTCAAATAAAATAATATTTATCTACAAAGAGAGCATTATAAAACTTATGTGAGCATAAAGAAAACCATTTAAAATCTAGATGCAAAAATGTGATCTAAATACATTATATTCACATATGAAATTACCAAAGATAAAAAAATTAAATGTTGACTTATAATTTTATACTTATGTATATCTGAAAATATCTTAGCCAGATTAACTTCATTTTAATTTGAGTTTATTTAAACATATTATGATAAATAAACACTCAGTGTTATCTATGTTAGAATATAATCCAGTTTACATTTATTAAAATATTAATGTTTCTTTTTTCAATGCTCATTTACAAATAGTTGTTTAGAATTGAAGAAACTTGCTAATGGCCAATTTAATACAATAATTGGTTTAATTGAATAATACTAACCCTAAAACTGTTAAGCATTATTTAGAAAGGAAATATAAACTATATTCTACCACTTTTATACATTTGTTTTTCTTCTCACAAGTTTCTGTTAGGTCTGATCAAACCATCAAATGATCCAGTAGCTTTCTCTGATACATAACCATGAAAATAAAAAAAATTTCTTGCCATCGTTGAGGATGGTAATTTAAGAACATATTTCCTAGTATCTAATGTATTTAACCAGTTTATAAGAAATAAAATCAGGTTTCATCAAACACCTTAGAGTTAAAAGACAGGAAAACTGAAGGACAAGTGGTGATTTCAAGCTGTCACAAAATGCATGGTATCTGAGCCCAGTGTTGAAGAAGAGGCAGGCTTTCGGTGCTCTGGGTCAGTGGTTCCCATCCTGTGGGGCACATCAGATATTTATATGATGATTCATAAAAGTAGCAAATTGCAGTTACTGAGTAACAATGAAATAATGTTATGTCTAGGGAAGACCTGAACATTACAAACTGTGATAAAGGATCACAGCCTTAGAAAGGTCGAGAGCTATTCACTGAGTTATAAGCTGTATTCTGTTCCAAGACAGTTCCTCCAGTTAGAAAAAGTAGCCCTGGGCAGACGCACAGTGCTGTAGATAGAAAAAAGGCAGCAAGAAGTGTTTTCAGGTTAGGGTTCTCTCTGGGCTAATACCATACTCTCTACCACATTCTGTAGTAACGAGCAAAGTGACAGCATCCAACTTCCATCACTCTGAGTTAGCACTTTTTCCTGCTATTCTACAAGCCCAGAATTTACAGCAAATAATAAAAAAGTGTGATTATCTACTCAATCAATCCCTTCTAAACCTTATGAACTGAACATATTTCTATCTAGTTTGGCACATCAAAGTATGTTTTATTCGTCTAGACTCTAGAGTAAGAAAATTTATATTTTAAAAAATGAAGAGAATTTTTAAAATGAGGACACCTATCCACCCAAAAAGCAGCAAAACTTACATGTCACCAGTCAGTTCTTCTCTTAAATTGAAAATGTAGCAAAATAGTTGTTTATATTTTTTTAATTTGGGTTTTTTTGTTTTTGTTTTTACTGTTTTTGGCTTTGGTTTGGTTTTTTATTTGTTTATTTTTTTTCTTGTTTTGCATAATAGACCTAGTTTTCCTGGAATTTGCTTTGTAGACCAGACTGACCTTAAACTCACAGAGATCCACCTACCTCTGCCTCCTGAGTGATGGGATTAAAGGCATGTATCAACACACCTCGCCAAAATAGATGTTTTAAACCTATGTATATCATGTATTTAGGTAAAGCATGTTTATTCCTTGATAGTAAAGCAATTTATTTTTACATTGATGTAAAAGTAAAGTTGGCTAAAATGATTGCAAATGACTTTCAGTATTATTAATTCTTATTCATATTATGTTTTAATTTAATTGCTATGACAATGTAATGATATGAGAAAACCCTGTGGTTTTAGCATATTGAGGTACTTATCTAAGACAAATTCTGCATGCCTAAAAACCTGCTTTCTGATATATACACCACTAGTCATTTGATTTTTTTACCTGTACTTGTATTTATACCATGGTGAAATGTTGTTCTTATTTATGTATTTTAAGACAGGGTTTCACACTGTAACTCAAGGCAGCCTAGAACTCACTATATAGCCCAAGATGTTAATCCTTTTCTCTCAGCAACCCAAACACTGGCATTACAGGTTTAAGCCACACCCTCAGCTAAAGCCTATTATTTACCTTTTCCATTTTTAAGTGAGGATTTACTAAGTGAGCACAATGAAATATCATGTCCACTTGGATCTGTTCCCTCCACATTTCCAGAGTAAGCACACTGATTGAACATAATAATGGATTTTATTATGATGTCTTCCTATGTCAATGTTTTGAACATATTCACTCCTCATTGCCCTTTCTTGTTCTCATCTCACACTAAAACTTTTTGTTGCACATTTTAGATTCATGATGTATTAGAGAAACCAACTTTCTTCTGTGTGTGTTCTTCCCATAACTGTGACTGAGCAAATACTGACAAAGGCAACTTAAGGAAAGAGGAATTTGCATTGGCTTACAGTAACAGGGCATATAGTCAACTATGGCAGGGAAGACAGGGTAATAGGTGTGTAGGTTCCTGGTTTGCTGTCCATGGAAAAACAGAGAATGATAACCAGTTCCATATCTCCTTTTCGTTAAATCATGTACTATAGCCTAAGAAATGGTATTATCCATATTTAGATTCAATCTTCCCTGTTCAGCTAAACCTTTTTGAAAACACCTTTGTAGACTCACCCAGAGGTGTTTCCATGGTAATTCTAAAACCATTCAAGTTAACAATGAAGATTATCTGTCACATTGACTTAAGATAGCTGTTCATTTCCTCCCAGTTAATTTATGACTCACAGCAATCCTAGTATAATACAAAGTAATTTTTCACTGGTACTGATTTATTAATTCTAAAATTCTATATGAAATGTTTAAGATCTAGAGTGTCCCATTTAAGGAAAGAAAACTTGGAGAAATTACTCTGCATGACTATTTCAAGTATTATTCTAACAGCCACAGTAATCAAGATAAGGTGGTATTGGTGCAAAGATAGACACAGAGATCAATTGAACAGAACTAAAAGCCTAGAAATAGAACACAGGAAGAATGAAGTGATCTTTGACCAAAGCATTTCAAAGAGAAAAGTAGTCTTTTCAACAGTAAATGTCTAGACACCGAGTCGCTAGATTTGTAGAAACGTGAAGTGCACATCTCCCCAAAGTTTATTGTGGTACTTGCCTTGCTCACTCTTGCCTGGGGATGCATGACTTCAAACCATTTGTAAAGCACCAACTTTGAATGGGTACATACTAGGTCCTGGTTAGTTAGAACTGTAGTCTTTGAATGTAAGGTCTCCAAGCTAGCCCTTTGGCTTTGCTTTCTAAACACAATTCCTTCATTTTTTTTTCAACTGGTTCTAGACTTTGAGACTATTGGGTGGCAGAAGAGAATGGGCCTTATAATTGAATCAATCATCTTGATTCTCATATAGGGGAGTCTCCAAGGTTATGCCCCAATTTCCATTCCTGTTTTATGTCTGCCTTATGCAGCCTCCCCTCACACTAAATAGGACTAATCTGTGTAATTAATAATACATGGAGGAAATTATTATGCCAGACCACAGATTTCCCCCCAAAACCAACTATGAGACTGAGTTATGTATGTTAAAGCAAAGAGCCTTTATTCTTACACAAGTTTGCAAACTCAGACTCTAGTATGTCCTACGTATTGGAGTGATCACAGAGCCCTGAGCTCAGTTGGGGTTGGGATTTTATAGTAGCAAAGGGGGGGGGGTCTGAGGGATTTCTAAGGTTCAGGACCCCTGATTGGCTGACATTTGTCTAGGGGGGTCCTGGTGAAAAGAGATGCATGTGTGCTGACAGGTGATCTTCTCTATGATGGTTAGAACCTTAGGAATTTCCTTTGGAAACTCTGTTCCTGAGTGGTGCCTGCATAGTCTCAGTTTGTGATCTTTTTTAGAACTAGGTTTTGACTTAGGTTAAACTACAAAGACTCAGGCCTCTATTGAGCTTGTCATGGCTGGGTTCTACAGAAATGACTATGTAAGTTGGGACGCTATTAAATAAAAGATCTCTTTTCACCTATTCTTTACGAGATTATTTTCTATGAAAGAAGTCAGGCTCCGCATCCTAATGAAGCCCAAACTGTCCTATCAGCACCTCTCTGATTTATGAATTAGGATCTTGAAATACAAACATAGAGTTGTAGGTTTGTGAGACATTTTTTAAAAACTAACTCAAATATAATTCATAATTTCCTGCATCCCATTATTCACCTCCAACCGCTCCCATAACTTCTACTGAAAACAGACTCTTTGCTTTAATTGTTATGCAGGCAAAGTTTTATAAATAAAGCCCAACTATTCCATTTAGTGAGTGTGTATGATTTTAGGATTTACCATTTAGGATTGGATAAACAATTAGTGGGCTCAAACTTCGTGGCTAATCATTGTCTGAGGTTTCTGTCCTGCCTGGTTTCCACAGTCGTTAAGTCCCAAAGAAATCACACAGAGATCTACATTAATCATAAACTGATTGGCCCATTAGCTCAGGCTTCTTATTAACTCTTATAACTTACATTAGCCTATTATTCTTATCTGTGTTAGCCAAATGGCTCAGTACCTTTTTCAGCGGCGTAGTCACATCTTGCTTTTTCTGTGTCTGGACAGGACTGCAGAGGAATGGGCTTCCCTCTCCCCAGAACTCTCCTATTCTAATTGACCTGCCTCTACTTCCTGCCTGGTTGTCCTGTCTATACCCCCTGCCTGGCTACTGGCCAATCCGTATTTATTTAAAATATAACTGACAGAATACAGACCACTATATACTTATAGTTCTTTGCCTATGGATTGGGCCCCTTGAGCTTCCCTGCTTCCACTTTATCATGTCTATTGGTATTGTCTTTGTGCAAGTCTTATTTAGGTAGCCATATTGTTGAGGTATCATGGGTAAAGCTTTCTTCACATATCTAGGAAATACAATCTCATAGCAGCCTTCCTGGTCCTCTGGCTTTTAGAATCCTTCTATTCCCACTGATTACATGTTCTCCAAGCCTTAGGAAATATCTATTAGGCTGTACAGTCTATGATTGGTTTCTGTCTGTGTATTGACAAGTTGTGTTTTTCTGTGATTATCTCTCTTACAATGAGAAGCTTCTTTGATGAAGGGTGAGAGATACATCTAGTTATGGGTACTAGAATAGATATTTATTATGTAGATAGAGATGATGCTATTCTAATAAAGTAGTAATATATTCTGCTCACTAGCCCTGTGGTTGTTGGCAACGTTTTTAGTACCAGATTTGCCTTCCCTCCTGCTGAGTAAGCTTTAAGTCTATTTAGATGGCTATAAGACATCAATCCTTTCAAGGACTGTACCCCTGGCTAACATGCTGAATACAGCCTCATTTGATAAAATTATTTAAATAAGTCTTTCCTCCTTCCTGACTCAAAGAATCTGTATAAGAAAATAAATCTTTTCTGCTTAGAGATCTTAAATACTGAAAAATTCTTTCATGGTATTACACAACATTGTAATATCTGCTACTTATTTTACCCTCAGCTGCTACAAAATAGGTAACAAAAATAATTTAAAAATAATGATTTATTTAGGCAAACAGTTTGAGGGTACAGTGTGGTGATATTTTGTTTGTGATCTAACAAGTAAAGTTTACCTAAAGATCAGAGTGAGGAGCTAAACCACTAGTTAGGCAGAAAGGCCAGGCAGTGGTGGCACACACCTTTAATCCCAGCACTCAGAAGACAGAGGTGAAGGGATCTCTGTGAGTTCAAGGCCACCCTGGGCTACACTGGATTGATCCAGACTCAGAGAGAGATGGATCCAGGCGGTGGTGGCTCATCCCTTTAATCCCAGTACTTGGGAGTCATGTGCCTTTAATCCCAACACTAAGGAAGGTGAGACAGGAAAACACATCGCTGGGCAGAGAGAGGCTTAAAAGGTAGGATGAAACAGGAACTAAATGCATTCAAGACTTTCAGTCTGATGATTTGTAGAGACAGGATACCTCATTTGGACTAAGGATTTTGCAGAGTGGCTGGCTCCTTTACTTCTCTATCTTTCAACATTTACCCCAATATCTGACTCTGGGTTTTTATCATTAAGACCAATTAGAATTCGTGCTACAGTACAGTCCATAATAGTGAGGAAGTAATCATCGAAGGTCACTGCTTGTGTTGCCTCTACAATCAAGAACAGAAAGATATATGTTAGTGCTCAGCTTACTTTCTTCTTATTCAGCCCAGCATTCCAACACATGGAATGGTACCAGCTATGCTTATGATGGGCTTTCTCACTTTAGCTAACCCACCTGAGAAAGCTCCCACAGTTATGCCTGTAGGTTTGGTATATTTGCCTACAGAAATTGTGATTACACAATCCATTAGGTTACCAGTTGATATAAACCTTCACACGTAGTCTTCTCCATTGTAATTTGTAAAATACTTGTGATCTAAACTCTCATAATTTGAACATAAATATTTCTCTAAGCACATGTTTTGATCACTTGTTTCCCTGTTGCTTTGCTGTTTTGGGACACTGTGGGGAGTTTTGATGTTGGGGCCTGACTGATGGTCACTCCATCAGATTTCTCAGGCTATGATACAGCCTTCTTCTAGTCTTACTCTTTACTCCTGAAAGTATTTCCATATGAACAGTTCAGCCTCATGCCCCTGCCACAAACAGAGCCACAATGCAACACCTTCCTTACAGTGATAAGCAGAGATCTGAGGTCCTGAGCCCAAATAACCCTTGCTCCTTTAAGTAGTTCCTGTTGAGTGTTTTGGTAAAAGTAATGCAAAAGTAGCTGACATACAAACTTTCTTAAAATATTCATAGAATGACAGATAAGGCACTATAAAGAAAAAAGTAACCCGGTCCAGGAGGTGTTCATTCAAAGCAATTAAATGAACATCTTGTAAAGGCTGGGCCATTCTGGAAACTCAGCAGAGGCTTCTGCTTCTTGAAGTTATGCTTCTATTAGCCTAATAGCAATCTCAGTCTTGGATCTCATGATAGAGGACCTATGCACAGCGACCATTTGTGTATTCATGGCCTCTACCCCTAAGTACTAATTAGTACCAGCTCTAAAGTAACCAATGAAAGGAGCTGTCTGTTAACATATAACCATGATCATCTTGATTACTCCTAGTTGGTGGTGCCATGTGGTCTCTTAAGGGTACATGAAATTCCAGACACTGGAGCTCATGTTTTCAGGGGTCTATCCACATTCTGTTCTCCGTTGCCTTCCAATACGACTACTCCCAGTCTTTCAATACTACCCTTAACAGGAGGCCAGTCTCTTTTCATCCACATAAGCATGCATTCTAATCCCAGACTGATGTTCTTTCCACACAACAGAGATCAAGGGCGCCTTAAGCTGTCCAATTGAAAGAATTTCTCTCACCACTCTATCTCAGGATCAACTTTCAATGGGGTAAAATGTAGGAACAAATCAATTCCAGACACACACCCTGGATACAAGGCTCTCATTCTCTTTCATAACCCAAGAGTTGACTTGGGGCTAATATACATGCTGAGAATGGAATCCAGCCTGTGATAGACTATAAAAGTCTATTACTAGGTGGTTAAAGCTAAAATTATTCAGTGGGATCATTTATCTCTTTGTTGCTGCTGTCCTTGAAAACTAATGCTACACCTTTCTGAGACATGCTTCTTTCTCTTTGGATTCTAGGGTATTTTGCAATGCAAAATTCACTTTTGAGATTTAAAATTAAATTCAGTAAATTACTTGAACACATATTTAAATAAGCATATCAATACATCATATCTCAATAGCTTGACATATTTGATAAGATGTCCTAAGCAGAAAACTCTGCCCACAGAATAATTATAGATAAGATTAAACTAAATTAGGAGGTTTATAATGAGAAGTTAGTATGGTAGTTTTTTACTGATGTAAATGTTAGGTATATTTAATACTTACTATAGGAACTCAATTAGATTAAATGAATACAATGGGTTTGTAGGCAACTAATTGATCATAGTGAACCACAATGAAGAGACATAAATTTAAAATTTATGTCTAACATTTTGATCCTGGATAATTTTCACTCCAGATACATGTTGCTGCCTGCCTTAAACTACCTCTTCTCCACATCATGCAACCTTTTGTCACAGTCAGTTAATGACACTGTTACAGGTGCTGGAATAAAAAAGCAATGACTCATCCTGTGTATCTGCCATTCATGTGCAAAGATAAGCAGATGTGCTGCCTAGTAACTTTCTTCATTACACTGTCCTACAACTGTGCATCAAGTTGTACCCTACTATCTATCTTAGAATTCTTATGAATATATTTGTTCAACCATCTGATAGACATGCAAAGTTCTGATACATTGTGTGTTTTAAAGCCTATCCATTCCTCAGCAACATTTCATAGGAAGCAATAGTTGGGATGGAAATAATTGAACATTGTTGTCTTCTTTTTGCTTTCTCCATTTCTAATTCCTTTGCCTAGTGTATAAAATGGAAACTATGCATTATTTATCAACAGCAATGCCATGTTACTATGCAAATGTCACTTGAGATTACCATACACATTTTGTCCTACATCAAAATCTTTCTGTCATTTGTGATTTTTCAACATTGTGGAAATGTGAGTAGCAAACAAAAAGGCAAATAAGCAGTAGAATTGCTGTGTCTTTGCCTTACATTGAAATAACAATATCTAAAGCACTTGACAGGAATGAGATTATTAAGACCTACCATGTTTTTGACATTGGACTGGTTTTATTTTTATTGTTAATGTATGAAATCATACAGTTATTCACTTAATAACATACACATACACACATGCAAGTGTCTGTGTATCTGTGTGTATGTATATATGTTTATGTATCTGTGTGAATGTGTGTGTTTGTGTGTATTGGTTCATGTCTGTATTTGTATCTGTATACAAGTGTACGTGTTTGTGTATATGTGTATGTGTTTACGTGTGTGGGAATATGGAAGGGTGTACATGGATATGTGTGTGTGTGGTATATATTTGTGTGGTCATAGAAGTGTATTTGTGTATAGTGTGTATTCATGTGGTTATGTAAGTGTGTGTATATTGTGGGCCTATTTATGTATGTATGTATGCGGTGTGTATGTGTGTCTGTGTATGTGTGTGTTATAGACAACAAATCAACAGATCAGAAGCTGAACTAATTATTCTAGTACTCCTCATAAGCTACGGTTTCTATTATCTGGATTCAGTTTGTGATTTCAGATTAACCAATCTCACAATGAACAACTACAATTTTCATAGTAATTTGGATTTTGTTTTGTCTAGTAGAATCTCCTCTATTTTTAACATCTCTTTACCTCCAGGAAGATGAAACCATTTTCTTGATGTTTCAGAAATGTGACCTATTTTTTAAGATAAAGAGGTTAAATAATATTATATGATTTATCATATTTTACATTCAAAAATTTTAAAATGCATTCCACTTCACGTCATTAGCACAATTAGAAATTTTGGTATTTAGAGTTTGGTTGACCTGTCAACTCTGGTGAGACTATTTTCTTTATATTCTGAGAAGTCACAAAGGCATCAGGAAGAGGTCATTCACTGTGATTAACTGAGCAACACTAATTCTATAAACCTATCCACCCTCACAGAAGCTCAGTATCAACAAACATTTTTATTATGCTAATTTTCCTTTCAATTTCTTGAAATTGAAACACACACAGGAGTGGGCTATACCTATGGTCTTTTTCTTTATGCATGCTTTCCCTTTTCTATGTCCTCTCCCAACTCTAGTTCTTATGATTATTATTTCACAAAGAAGTATTCTTGTACTTTTAGACTCCAATATGTTGACACTAGATAGGTGTTTAACTACATTTACAGTGAAAACTGGAAATATGTTACTTCAATAAAATAGGTTTTATCTATTGAGCATTTAGTATAACCTGATTATTGTGTTTTGTTATCATTTAATCTTCAAAATAACCCTATAATAGAGAGATTATAGATTCACATTTTTATGAATAATGGAAGAATTGTATCCCTTCAAGCTGGTCAGAATTCCCGGGTGATTCACCATTGTTTTATCTAGAGAATCACCTTCTTCTTGTGAGATAAGAACAATTCATAGTCCTATTGTATTTGTATCATACAAATGAAACTAAAAGTTACAGATTTCTTTGAAACCCACAGATTTTATTTAGCAGAAGGAAGATATAGGCCTACCCAGGTTCATTCCTGATCCTTAGCTCTCTTCCTAAAAGTCCAGAATACCCAGCCAACAGTATCCTGCAATTGGGTATCATGCATTCTCTTCCACACAGGAAGAGCTATTTGTCCTCCTACTAAAATGCTATTAACAATTACAGTAGATTAGTCCACAAAGACTGATGGAGATACTATTAGACAATTTACAACCTTCATTTAATGTATCAGAAAATACTTATGGAGTGTTACCACATTAACATTTTTGGCATATTTAGACACAAAGTCACTGAAGAGTGAATGCCTTGTGCAGAGGTCAGACACACTACAATTTGGTGAAAAGAGGACACTTTTATTCCTGACACACAGGTAGCCATGCGTGACATTGCCACTGTCTATCCTGCTGCTAACTCACCAGTGGACAATGAGAACCTCTAGGGTTTTTGAACTTGGACAGGTTTAGGAACAAGTCCCTTTAGCTCTGCTGAGTATAGTGGCTAAGTGGATAAACTCCAGAGTGCAATCAACTGTGGACTGGGAATGGCAGCCTCAAATCTCTTTGTTTCAGTATCCTCATCTGTTTACAGGTGATAATAATTTCCAGCTCAAGGAATTGTGAGACTTCGATGAGGTTCTCAAGTGCTTGACTCAAAGTAATACTAAAAGCCGACAATTAAGAAACATCTGCTCTGTGACAGATATGGCTTAATTGCTTCTCCTGGTTAACACTCTTAATACTCACAGTGACTGTCTGCTCCCAATCAGATAAATGAGAGAAGTAAAGCAGAGGTCCTCTGCTCATTTTCATGTATTTAGAAAGCAATGGGACCAGAATGTAAACCCAATTCATTGTGATTCTCCAACCTGGAGCTTTTAATAATGGCATCCACTATAAAGACATCCAGTAGATAGGCAATAGTAAGTTCTCAATAACATTGATTTGTCTTCTGACTTTTCCTACCATGATTTATATTCTCTAATGCAGTTTTAACAAGTCCTCACTAAATAATTATGCAATATGGCTCTACAAGGTGTATTAAATTTGCAACAACTTCTTATAAGCTATGCCTCAGGGTTTATTGAGTACATGTTACCATAGAAGGGTTAAAAAGCTTCAAAACATTACAAAAAGAACACAGATAGTGGACTTAAGTCTACCGAAGTCTAAATTACTGAACAAATTAATTGATTGGGATTGATTGCAGGAGCATAGATGACTCAAACCAGTTATCTCATCTACCATGAAAGTTTTCTTTCTGAGGTACACTGCTTAATTAGCAGGAACAACATGGAAAAGTCCTCTCTTCCTTAACAATTTTTACTGTTTGTGAAACCTTTGGGAGCAACTGTCTGTTTTGCAGCTTTCTGAGCTCTCCGAGTTGTTTAAGTTATGTGAAATTCCTGGTCTCCTAAGCATCGTTGGTTTCCTGAGTTTTATTAATTCTCCCTCCTCCTCTCAAAAGAAATATTTCAGTTGAGGGGATATAATTCTACAACAGCTATCTTTGTGTTTTTATACACAGATACATATACACACACTGAGTCTTGTGACTGCCAAAGCGAGCAAAGCCAGTGCATTTTCAGTACATAGTATGGCTGATTTCACCTTTAAGAAGCAGTAAATTAGGCACAGGCAATATTCATCGCAGAGAGGTCCACTTACTATCTTTATGAGATTCAATTATAGTATCTATAAATTAAAATGCTCTGGAGTAGGACCTAGGAGACATAGCAAATCCCCTAGGGAAATTTTGTTTAAAAAGGGAGAAAGATTCATTATCCTAGTTAAGCTTGAAACCGTCTGGCAAAGTATTTCCCGGTGAGGCAGTAGCAACCACAGAGCAGGGATGCTGCTCAGTGTGTACTGACTCAAGACCTCCCAAGGCCTGCTGCTCCCTGAGTTCTGTGGGAGTCACATAGCTGGTCAGCGATCTGAGACACTTCAAGGCAGAGTGAAGGCTGTCCAAGCACGATGCATTACTCTGCATTTGGATTGTCTTTGGGCATGGGAATCCAATGTTTTTTTTTGTTTTTTTTTTTCAATCACATAACAGTCATATGTCTTACACTAAGGAAGAATGAGCAGGCTTGCAGACAGTAACCTGGACTGTAGACTTAATTGGATGTGATTTATAAATTACTTCTGTTATTGATTCTGTTTTTGCTGGCAAAACCTGCTGCTATATACAGCAGCTGCCTTCTGTAGTTAAGTTGTGCCTGTATCCATTAATGGATGTCTTGGGCACAGACACAGTTCCATAACAGATGTCATTTACCTAGACTGACACTGCATATGGAAATCCTGCTGTTTCCTCTTTGCACAGACAGTGAGGGGAAGCTGTTTTCTCGCTGCACTCAGAGTTGTATTGCTGTCAGGTAATGATTCAGAACGAAAGAGTTACCTTTAAAAAACATTCCTCTAGGACACATTTCTCAATGTGGCAAAAATAACTGTATTAGCATTTTGTACAAAGCAGACAGAGAACATTGGCACAGTACCAAGAAGAAAAGGGTGTGAACATCAATAACTACAGATATGAAAGTCATAAGCCTGTGCAGGTTTATTGTTCATGAGACTGATTACAATAAAGCTTTTTTTCATTCTTCTACTAATTTATTTTTTAATTAGAACACTAAAATTTTAGATCATACCAGTCACCTACTAGCACCTTTTAATAATGAATATTTTAAATGAGAAACTATGTATCCCGTAAATAGAATTGACTATATGATATAGTCTTGGAATATTAAAACTAAAATAATATTATATCACGGGAATGCAATGATTGGCTTGAAATTCTTCATCTTACTTTAATTTTGACAGCTGCCAGTCTTCATTTTATGATGCTCTTAATAGATCTGTGGTGTGGGAAGTCCTTCTGTTTATGTGTTGCTTTTACTGGTTTCTGAATAAAGAAGCTGCTTTCAGCCAATGGCTTAACAGAATAGAGTCAGGCTAGAAAAGATATATACAGAGGGAAAAGACGCGAGCCAGCTCTGGTAGGCCACAAGCCTCATGATAAAATACAAAATAATAGAAATGGATTAAACAAAGATATAAGAGCTACCTAGCAATACACTTAAGTGATTGGCCAAGTAGTGATTTAAATAATATAGTTTCTGAGTGGTTATTTTGTGGTCTGGGCAGCCAGGAACCAACAAGCAACCTCCAACTACCGATCTGGATGTAATACTTCCAAATATAAATTAAATTTGATCTACCTAGGCCCCAATTTGACATGCTGTGGGTATTATATTCTATTATATTGCTCCTCTTAGAAAAAATATAAAACTATGTGAGAAAATAGGGCTGCTTATTATTATCATTAACGGCCACCACTTGCTATGTGATAGGTACTTTGTGTGGAATAGATACTATCATTGTCCCCGGGGGCAGTAATTAGTGCTATTCAACAAATGTTATCTGCTTTCTACCTGCTGGCAAATGATATGATTACAACCCCTAATTCCCTGACCCTTTTAAAATGAGATGTGTAAGGCAGGCTGAGTTAGGAGTAAATTCAATGTGCAGAGGCCACTGGTACCTTAGCTTATACATGACAGAGAATTAAACTCACCCGGCTCATGTTACCAGACACAACCTCTGGGCTGGCAGCATACCTTGTTCTTTTATTAAAGACATGGAGACATGGGAGGACAGAGTCTTCTGAATGTGTGGTTATTTTCTCCACTACCATTACAGGGATATGTTTTTTTTTTTTCCTTTACTAGAATCATAGCATTTTTTGCTTTTCTTTGTATCTATAAAATTTTTAAAAATTTATACTTACCTCCTTAATTTCATGGCACAATTTTCAATGCCTATAAGTACTTCTGTAGCAGTTGTCTTGAATCTCATAAGCTTCTGGGAAATAGTCACCCTAAAATGCATATGTAGTTGAAAACTTTTAAAAGTTTCAGAACAAGTCTGCATTGCTGGTCGAAATGAAAGCTGGTACAACCTCTTTGGATCTCACTGTGGCGATTTCTCAGAAAATTAGAAAACAACTTCCATCACGACCCAGTAATACCATTTTGGGGTATATATCCAAAGGATGCTCAATCGGGCCACAAGGACATGTGCTCAACTATGTTCATAGCAGCTTTATTTGTCATAGACAGAACCTAGAAACAACCTAAATGCCCCTCTACTGAAGAATGGATAAGGAAAATGTGGTACATTTACACAATGGAGTACTACACAGCAGAAAAAATAATGACATCTTGAATTTTGCAGGAAAATGGATGGAGCTAGAAAACATTATTTTGAGTGAGGTAACCCAGACCCAGAAAAACAATTATCACATGTACTCACTCATAAGTGGTTTTTAAACATAAAGCAAAGAAAGCCAGCCTACAAACCACAATCCCAGAGAACTTAGACAACAATGAGGACACTAAGAGAGGCTTACATAGATATAATCGACATGGGAAGTAGAAAAAGACAAGATCTCCTGTGTAAATTGGGAGCATGGGGACCTTGGGGGAGGGTTGAAATGGGGAGGGAAGAGGTAGGGAGGGGAGCAGAGAAAAATGCAGAGCTCAATAAAAAAAGTTTCGAAGAAGCTGGGAAATCAGGACCTGTATCTCAGCTATTCTGGAGAATTTCAGTTTGAGGTTAGTCTGTCTAATATGGGGAGACTCTGTCTTAAAGCAAAAAAAGCTTCAAAGGGAAGACTGCTCTGTCAACTATCTCATGAGAAATGCTTTTGTTTATAAAAGGGGAAATTTCTTACTCAATTTAAGACTTAGAAGATCTGGAAAATGTATTCTCCAGTGAACCAAGCAGAAGAAAGCTACAGACCAGAGATATTAGAAATGTCTCTGCATTCAAAAATCCATCCACAGGCAGAGCTCTCTAGATTTCCTCTGCAACATTAAATCATCACTTTAAATCATCTCCTTAAATGTTCCTGAGGATTCCTTACTTAACAAATCAATAACAATATTCCTTGAGGGCTAAAGGATATGAAAATACTCTCCAAAATTCAGATCATCAGAGAAGAAGGGGCAGGAACATTGAAAGTCAGAGATGACAATAACACTGTGAAATTCTGGCTTCTGCATATAACACAGCCACCACAGTCACATCCCTGTGGCAACTTACACAGGACCTACACACACACACACACACACATACACAAACACATGTGTGCATACATACATACACAGATATGCATACACTTACACATACATACATATGTGCACACAAACACACATGCACACACATATACACAGGATAAGAAGAGGAATAACTTGGAAGGGTGAGAAGGAGTAGAAGGATAAGAGATGCTAATGAAGGGAGCTGTCAATATAATCTCAATAACTCTTATACATTGTCAAATATAAACACACAAAGTAAATTTTTTAGGCTTCGTTCTTACAAACAAGTATATAGGAAGAAATCAATAAAGGAAGTAAATTTACATGTGGCTCAAAAGAGAGAGAATAAAACCATTTAAAGTTACAGTGTGATTAGAATTTATATTCTAAACTTGGCCATTTCATGTTTTTTGACCTTGATCAGTTTATACAATAGGGCATGTATCACTTTTGTTTATCATCAAGGTGAGTACTATCATGAAGTACATATTTTAAGATTGTATTAAAATTAAATTTTTGACACCTCTAAAAGGCTTAGGACAGTTACTGAACAGATCTTCAATGCAATGTAAGAGTTTTCCCAGGGAAGAACAAATTGGTTACATCATGCCTATCTTTCAGTTCTGAAAACATACTTACAGGTAGCATTATAAAAACTGAATGGGTTATATTTAAGACTATGTGCGCACACACACACTCATATATGCATGCAACAACAATCAGTGAAAAAAAGACAATGAATTTGAAGAAGAATGGGGTAGGGCCAGGCTCTGCTATAGGAGAAAGAGGACCAATTATTTACTAGAAGTTAAAAATATGTGTAACAGGTCAAGAAGGGACAAAAATCACACTTTGTTAGGGCTGTTACAGAAATGATGTCTGTAAGACGCTTCCAATCTGGCTAGAAGTTAAAGACCATTTATATTCTAAATTAAAATAATGAAATAAATGCAAATGGACTATATGAACCACTGTATCAGTCTGAGTGCCTGCCTAGAATGGAGAGGAATGTCTATAGTACTAAACAACCAAACAGAAGAGAGTTAGCAAGCTTCCAGTGATGCAGTATGTCTTCGTGTGCTCTTGCAGATCCTCAGTCACCATCCTATACCCATGCTGTCCAGGTCCTTTTTCTTTTTGATTCACCTGCTCTTCAACACCCAGTTAGGCTTGGTCAAGGTCAGCCACAGCAAACAGGCACAGAAAGGTACTGTTCTTGTTTTCCTCCCTGTCCATCTGTGTACCCCAAATTGTTAGAGCTCATGGCAAGAGTCCTACATGTACGGTTCCCTCTGCACACAGTAATTTCATCTTGGTTTTCCCCTTTGTTATGTAAGAATGATGACCCATTGATAGCCTCAAGATTTTCCAAACTCTCCAGCTTATTTTCAAATGTTTTCTCCTTTATTTTGTTGAAGGATAACATTTCCTTTTCTTTGAGAATATAGCCAGTACAACACATACCAAAGTGACACTATATTTTTATGTGAATTGTCACACCACACACACACATACACACAACACGGATGGATAAATATCCTTAATACTTTTATAATAGAAACTAGACAAAAATACCTCTTTGGTTTTGTCAAGCAGGAACATTTGAGTGAAATATGAGCAAGCTTATTTTTAGAGCTCCACAGACCAGAGAGACACTATTGCATAGACAATAAAACCTAAAAATCCTATCAGCAACTGTCTGTGCTCTAATTCTGTTGTGCTACTTGCTAACTATACAATTTGGAAGGAATTCCTTTCACTAAATGTGCCTGGATTTGTCTTTTTTCCCAGTGATACTAATTTTAGTGTCCCAGACAGAGTATTTAATGATGAAATGAATTGAAGATCATAGAAAATCTGAAAGGAGGCCAACTGGCACCCGCAAGAAGACCAAGCAGTTAAAGGTACTTGCTGTGTAAACTTGGAAATCCAAATTCAATCCCTGGAGCCCAAGGAAAAGAAAAAGAAGAAAAAGATTCCACAAAGTGTTCCTTTGACCACAACAGACATAGAATTGCATTCATGGGTTCTTATATATCAACAACAACAACAACACACACACACACATTAAAAAATCAAAAAGAAATGAAACCATATAAGTAATAATATAAATTTTTGGTGCCAATTTGTTTTTAATAGGATATAATCACACTTTAATGAATTATTTAATTCAGGAATATTTGAAGTTATAAGATGCTTCTAAAAACTATTCAACTCAAAGAAAGTGAATGGCACATCAGGGTGGTGAAAGGAAAAAATAAAAACTGGTTCCCTGTGCATGCTCATCATCCAGGTGCCATTCTTCCTAGTGTCCCAATCTTGATTGTTATCCATTTACACATACAAAATGTGTCTATCTTCTTCTAGAGTACTATAATATTAATTCTGGCCTTAGTCACCTCTATTTTAGAGGAATATTACACATATAGAAAATTTACCTTTCACCGTTGCACTGGCAGTAAGTTCACTTTAAATGCTATTGTACTTGGTTTCTTTCAGAATTCTGGGATCTTTTCTTAGACCTTTGAATTTTGTAACATAATAATCACATTTTTGACCTTATGTGAACTTACTTTTCACAAATATTTGCATGTGGCCTCAGGTCCCTCTTCTGCCATCAGCAGTTTTTATACTGGGCTGAATGCCCTAGCCACTCATGCCATATAGTCATTTCATTTTGAACACTAATCACCATATTCAGAAAATCAAGAGAAGGCATGTGTATTGAACAGAGGTGTGAGAGCCATTGCAAGTCCTGAATAATAGACCCAAATCTACTCTTCCATTGCCTCCTTTGGAGCGCCTCTTATCCCTATATGTATTACCTATAACCTCTTGTTTCCTTTGATCATCGGAAAGGCCAATATGGCAAAAGATTCTGGCCCCTTCACTCATGATGACATGAACATTTTAAGTGACACATGCAAGGCACCATGGAGAAGAGTTTCAGAGTTTACCATCCCCTAAGACGATGTACCGCTCCCAAATTCATGTTAAAATCCTAACACCTAACATGTGTATCATCTACTAACTATTGCTGTGATGAAACAGCACGATAAAAAAACAATTTGCGAAAGAAAGCATTTATTTTGGCTTTCTTTTCTAGAGAAAGAAGAGTCTTTCATGGCATGGAGAAATGACCGCAGGAGCTTAGAAATCCCATCTCAATGGCAAGCACAGGAAGCCCAGCGAGAGAACTGTAAGTGGAACAAGGCTGTGAACCCTCATGTAATTGCTGCCAAGTCTAGACAGTTGTTGGGCTTAAGCACGACCTCTGAGTGCAGAGGAATTATCTAGTGAAAAATTGTAATTAAAGTCTTCATTGCAGGTGGTAAAACTAGTTACCCACTTTAAGCCTCTTGTTCTATTTTACTTTGGGTCAGTTGTTAGGTGAAATTTTGGCATTAACTCAACTACTTTCAGCTTCTGAAAAGTAGAATAACTTTTAACCACCAAATAAAATTTTCTCCAGACCTATTATTAACAAATTTCTCATCAAAGAGAAGAATAAATTATGAACTAATTTTAAAAATAGAAGGGAAACATCACACTATCCTTCTAAAATAAGGATATGTGAAGTCGAGGAGACTTGTCACACTCCATCGTGATGCACTCTTCTCATTTTTTCCAGCTACTGTGTGGTTGTCATTTTCAAGGACCCACATCAAAACAGCTCTACTCCCCGCTTGTGTCTTTCCTCTACTCTTCTTAACTTCCCTAAAGACTGATCAACAGTCAGTTTGGATATTTTTGCCAACAGTTATGTATTTGCAACATTGTTTTCAAAGGCTTGTATAACTCAACTATCAGCTCCCCTCCCCCCTTTTCCTGTTGTGTAAAACATTTTTGAAATGCAGCAAAAGAAAGAAATGTAATCTTCACCTGTTGTCCCATGTCGTGCTGTGCATTAATTTCCAAGCTGCCTTGCTGAGTGGCATTCATTTCTCCAGACTTTGCTCTTTTCTTAATCATAAGCAATTAGAGATACTGGCCCATGTTGTTTTGGATAGGATTTCAGTTCAGGAATGTTTTGCAAGGGTATATATACAGACAGATTAAGGATATCTGAAGGCAAATTATTATCTTCAAAAAGCTCAAATGGTTTGATTTGTTACTTCAATCTACTCCACAACACCTGGCTCTACATAAAATTGAAGACTCAACCTGATGAAAAAATATGTAATGAGGCACCAAAAAGAAATTGTAGATCAATTTCATTCTCTGCTGTGAAATTAACCTTCTAGAAGTGGAGAATGAAGCATACCATATAAGGCCCTGAAGTACAATCTCTTTCTTCCTCCTACATGGGACTCAAAGTGCCTCAGTAGAAATGATTCCATGGAGCTGTAAAAGTATTTTAGACACTGACTTTCTACTTTTACATTTTAAGTATTCTCCTTACATGATTCTTCTTTGGGGATAACATTCATTTAATTGTCTAAGCATGTATGCTTAGCTAAGAGAGAAACTACATTGAGAAATAAGGTTAAGTACATTTCCAGATAAAAAAAAAAGCAGGACCAGCAAAATAAAGGAAAGGTAAAGAGGAATACAGGGCAAATTGTGAGCCAAAATAATCCAAAAATAATAGAATTTGAAAATGATCTAATACTCACCTATATTACTTACCCACATAATAGGTGACTTATGAGTTTACATTCTTTCCAAATACAATTACAATGAACTTAAGAATGACTTCTGTTTTCTCATCACCAGTACTGTCTAGTGTTTAGTCTATAGTTTCTAATAAGATAAGGGTGTCAACTACCTTCCCAGTTAACCACAAGAATGCTCCTTGCAGTCATCTTTCTATCTGAGAATAAGAAAATTCAAAAACTGAAAGGAAACAATGGCCAACAAATACCCAAATATTGTTGGCTATGGCATCTTACAAGCAATATCTATCTGAATCAAGAAGGATCCAGCTTCATTGCAAAACCAGAAAAATTCGTGTCTTCTTTTCTGGGTTAGTTGTCAGTGAGGAAGAAATTATATGTCTCTGTGATCTCCAAGAGGAGAATTAATTCATATGTGTATCAAGCTGCACCCACTCATCTTAGATATCACTGTAATCATATTATAGACTTCCCTCCAAAAGAAATTGTGAAAACCCAAAGGTCCACTTAAACATACACATCCAATCTCAATTTCATAAAATGTAGATTAACTATGTAGGCAGTTTATGAGTCTGGAAAAGCAGGCTACAATCCATATAACAACATTCAGGAATGTATGTATAGGAAGCAAAAAACATGGGTATGTTTTTGTCTATGAATCACAATACCTCTAGGAAACTAATGAAGTCATGAAGAACAAAAGCAGATAAGCAATGTATGTAGCAAACTAGGGGGTAAAATGTTTAAGCAGTGTTCAGACATCAACCTAAAGCTGGTGACTGTGGAGCAAAAGTTGAAGAATGGTCTAATGTAGGATTTCTGAAGTTATTAATAGACTCCAGTCTTCAGTCCCTTTAGTGGTGAAGTGTGGGAGACAGATTCAACAGAGAATTAAAAGCCTCGTTGTTTCCATAAAGTCACCGGAGGTTCACAACAAGTGGGGAGTGAGCAATCAAGTAACCAAGGTTCCAATTACACAACTACTCCCTTCCCCACATTCCTATACTTTCCAAGGGAGAATACCCTTAGTTGCTGGGACATTTCTCCCAAAGCCCAACATTCACTGTCTGCATCCTTCCCAGCATGGAGAGATGCTATTCTTACAGACCTTAGGTCTCTAATATTGTGACACCTAATTATTGTTCATTTATTTTCATGTTTGTAAATTTGTCTTTTTACTCAAAGTATTCCTTGTGAGAGTAAGATGAAACCTCAAAGTAGTTTTAGTTACATTTTCCTGATAACTAAGAATAGTGTACCTTTTGGTATTTATTTGCTCATTTACTCAAACATATATAAACGTACTGTGATATCTTTTCCAATTTACCCAAAGCAATTCTCCCCCAATAAACAATCTCACCCAACACTTCCTCCTTCCAAATCATTTCCTCTTCTTTTAAATAACATCACACTGAGTCTAATTAGTGCTGCCCATATGCTCACGGGTGTAGCATCAGCCATCAGAACATGGGTGTGCTGGCTAGTTTTATGAAACTCGACACAAGCTAGAGTCATTTAGAAAGAGAAAAACACAATTAAGAAAATGTCTTCCAAAGACTGACCTATGAAAAAGTCTGTGGTCATTTTTTCATTATTGATTATTGACGTAGGAGAGCCTAGTTCACTGTGGACAATGACTCCCCTGGGCTGATGATTCTGGTTGCTATAAGAAAGCAGGCTGAGATAACCCTGTGAAACAAGTCAATACGCAGTTCAGTGTTCTTCCATGGCCTCTGTCTTCATCCCTGCCTCTAGCCTAGGTCCCTGCTCTGACTTCCCAAGATAATGGAGTGTGACCTGAAGGTTGTAAACTGAAATAAATCCTTTCCTCCCCGATATGTATGGCAAGGTGTTTTAGCAGAGCACCTTAACCAAGACAATGGTTACCTACCAGTATCAATACACCCCTCAAAAACAAGTATCCTCTCAAATACCAACAAATCCTCAGCTGGGGTGGTGCCATATTTACCCGCTTGTTCATCGATGCTGGGCTTGTGACTGGGTAGATCTTATACTGATTTTATGCAGGTCATCACACCTGCTGTGAGTTCTTGAATACAGCAACCATGTCACGTCCAGAAGAGAGCATTTCACAGTGTTCCTTCTGATCATCCAGCTCTAACATTCTTTGTGTGTTCTCTTTGGCCGTGCTTCCTGAACCTTGATGTGGGATACCTCATAAAGGTGCCATATGATTCCAAGTACTCAGCAGTCACTTATTGTCATTATTTGATGAGGTAGGAGTCTCTATATTATTGATCAAACATTGAAGAAAGAAGTCCCTTTGACCAATTGTAATAACTTTCAAGGTCTGAGGATTTAGAAGAGAGTTTTAGATTACCATTAAGGAAAACAACATCAGTATGTTCTTCCCTTCAGCCTATTTGTTCCCTAACTATGGATTCTGTTCAAATTTACAGAATAATGATGAATTCCCTTCACCATAAAGCAATTGGTTACTCATGACAGTCAGCAGGTGGCACATTTTCCTGATATGTCGGTATTTAACATGAAGGGTCCAGTACAGGGTAAGACAACTGATTTTTTTTCTCCCCAGATGTTTCTTAGTTGTTTATATTTTTCCTTCTTTTAGTTTTTACAGAGTTTTTTTAAGACTTATTTTATTTTTATAGTATGTATGTGAATGTTTTTTTCTGTATGTATCTATGTGCACCAAATGTTGGCAGCACCTGTGGAAAGCAGAAAAGTGCTATACACTTCTCTACACTGTAAAAATGTATTTTTATTAGCTATCAATGCTAATAAAAAGCTGATTGGCCGACAGCTAGGCAGGATTTTCAGGGAAGAGAGAATGCTAGGAACAAGAACAGAAAATTCTGAAGAGGCACGAGCCAGAGGTGGAAGAAGTAACTTGGGAAGTTAATAGATGAGATAAATGAACCTCGAGGCAGCAAATAGATGAGCAGAAATGGTTTCATCTAAGTTGTAAACGCTGGCCAGAGACAAGCCTGAGCTATGCGCTGAACACTTATAATTAATATTAAGTCTCTGCTGGTTATTTGAGAACTGTCTGGTGGGACAGAAAGGTTCTCCTACAGAAGAGGGTGTTAGATACCTTGGAACTGGAGTGACAGTTTTGAGCCACCAGCTGGGAGTTGAACAAAAGTACTCTGGAAACATACCCAGTGTTTAAACATGTGGAACATCTCCCCAACCCCTTGTATCCCTTATTTTGATAATTTACTGCTCAATTCTATGAACAATTTTTAACTGGGTTGTTTGTTTACTTGATTTTTATGTTTGAATTAGTTTTTACTTTTGTTTTGTATTGTTTTTAGCTTACTATATATTTCAGACACTAATCTTCTGTCGGATGTACAGCTAGCAAGGGTTCCCCCCCTTCACAGTGTGCTACTTTAATCAGTTTAAGAGCTTTCTTTGTAAAAGTAGCTTTTCAATTTCTTGAGGTCCTACCTATTGATCCTTGGTTTTATTTCTTGAACATTGGGCAACTGAAATTGGCCAAGAACGTATGGTTGTGAGGTTAAGAATTTAAAATGAAGAAAATAGGGTCTCCGAGGAGAAAGCATGATCCTGCCCAGTGCCAAGACAAATTGAATGGGACAAACAGACCCACACACAGGCCTTGGGAGATCTGCCCTGGGTTCCAATAAGAACAGGCACTTTTATAGTGAGCAATGTATGGTGTGATAGGAGAGAGAGAGAGAGAAAGAGAGAGAGAGAGTTTACGTTTTGTGGACAGAGGTATATCTAAAGAGGTTAAAGCAATGAAGAACAGATGTCTAGACCTGGACTGGTCTGAGACGTCTGGACCTAGACTGATCTGCAGCTCCTGATACCAACAAAGACTGAGAGGATAGGGCTGTACAGAGTTGGCCCTGCCTCTCACTGACTGGAAAACTAGAGAGAATTGGTCCTGCCTCTCATCTGCTGAAACACTCAGGAAAGAGGGTTCCACAGCTCACCTGAGCATCACAATCGAGCTGATCTATTTTGAAGAATCATGGGCAAGTTGGCCCTGAGGTCATGAGTATGGCAGAACATTTCACTCCCCTCTCATCTGCCATGTGTGGCATGGGTGAGGGAAAGATGCCCTCCTTCCCTCACCCCTCTAGACCTGCAGCAATGGAGAGACCAGGGCAGCATAGTAGAGCTGAACCTGGGCAGCTCCTGGGCAGCATAGTGGAGCTGACCCTGTAGACAGGGGAACTGATGAGCCAGCCCTAAGGGCGTTAGAGAAGCATAGCTGGTACTGCCTCCCTGCTCTGAGATATGGTGGTGGAGGTAAAGGAAAGACGCCCTCCCTGTTGCCCCTACTGCCGCCAGCTGAGCAGAGAGCTGACCCTCCCCTTTACCAACTACAACAACTAGGAAACTGTGCCTGGCACCTGATCTGGGCAGCACAGCAGACCTGACCATGTTCACTGGTGGTCAGTGGCCAAGAATTTGAGTGTGGAAGATCTGGTGCTGTCTCTCATCTGACATAAGGCAGCATGGGCAGGGGAGGGATCCCACTCCCATAGCTCTATGCCTGAGGTGAATGGGAGAACTGACCCTGAGGTCATAAGAGTTGGAGAGCTTCTACTGCCCGTCACCATTTGCAGTACACCACAGAGCAGGCCCTGCACCTCACCTCGGCAGCACAATAGAGCCAGCCCTGTTGGCAGACGTGTGGGTGAGCCAACCCTGAAGTGAAGTTGTGAGTGTGGGAAAATGATCACTACTACTAGTCTGTCATTCAGTGGTGTGGGTGGGGAAGAAATGCCCCACCTTGCCCCTTCTTCTTTACCACCAATGACAGACTAGGAAACTGGCCCTCCCTCTTACCAGCTACAGCACCCAGGAAAGTGGGTCCTGCTCCTCACCTGAGCAGCACAACAGACCTGACCCTGAAGGTGTGGGTGTGGGAAAGACAACCCTGAGGGCATGAAAGCAGAACTGGCTCTGCCCCCTGCTCTTCACTGTAAGGAGTAAACAAGCCTGTGCAATGCTGGACAGCTCCCCTTGATGTTGAAGACGGGGGAAGAGCTGGTGGTCTGACCAGTCCTGTAACTGCACAGGACCAAGGCTATGAGTTGGTCCCCAACATTATATGACCTACTGGAGCACATGAAGGAGCCAGTCTTGCAGAGTCAAATCTGTAGGCTCTCCAGGACACCATGCGACAACAGGATATCAAGAGGAGTCCCAGTAAGGGCCCAGCATCGATAGTATAGCTGAATCTAGGGGCCTCAAACCAGACCAGTAACTCTTTGCAATGAACACTTGCAAGTAAAGATACGTGGATAAAAGGGTTTACTGTGTGAGTCACTGTGTCCCACGATTCCAAGATGAGATTTTTTTTCTTTTTTTTTTCTTTTAATTTATTTTATTTTATTTTGTGTGGAAGGTTGCAAGAGCAGAGAGCAGATATGAAGGGACAGAAAATGAATGGGATCAAGATACATGATGTGAAAACTACAAAGAATAAATAAAAATTTAAAATTAAAAAAGAAGAAAATAAATACGTATTTTCAGAAACCCCCACATATGCTTGTCATTCCCACTTCCTTCTTGCCGTTGCCCCTTGACTCATTGCATCACTCCTACCTAGTTACACAAGGAAGCAGCATGCAATGTGTGTGGAGGGAGAGCGTAAGCAAAATGATTCCTACGCAAAGCACTCTACTGCATTCATTCCTGTTTTTACACGTGCACTTACCAGATGCATACTGAATAGAAAAACCTTTATACCAAACAGTTCACAAAGAAGACATCTGGAAATCATCTGTCTTGACTTACATAAAGGTTTTTTTTTCTATTCCTTCTACATCTTAAAATTTGGAGTTTGAAAAACAAAGAGAAAAGAAAATCTTATCTCCCTATAATCTTAGACATTTGTGCAGATATGATTTTAATTACTCACTAGAATGCAATGTTTCCTTTGTAGATAAAGTATAATGTGGCACTCCTTGCTGATTATTTTTAATGACGGCCTTTGGGTAAAATAAACAAGAAAAGATTAATTCTCCTCACTACAGGTGACTTTCTAGCTAAAAGGACATCTTGAATTACCCTGGCTTTGTTCTGACCCTCATCTCTCCACCCCAAATTCCTGATTTTGAAAGCATTCTCTGCTCTCAAACATTGTATTTAGTCCCCAGGGGATGCTGCAGATGTGGCTATGAAGAATCTGCACCATCTGGGTACTGGGACATTTTGCTAACTCCAGTGGAAACCTGCTGTGCCCACCAGGCATCTCTCTGCTTACTGAGTAGCTCTGTTTGTCTCCTAAGGTTCTGCTGAGTTGGCCATTGCAGCTAATAGCCCAGGAAAGAAATACTCTCCTTCTCAGTGATGATTCTAGGCACTTCCTCAGGGCTAAGAGCATTCTTTTATTTTCAGTTTTCAAAAAAGCCTTTCTAAAAACCAATCTTTTCCTTATGCATTTTCCTTGATTTCTTTGTCTATCACTCTTGTATGAAGGATTAAACATTAATTCCTGAGACCAGGTAGGCAGAAAGAGATGTGTGGTTCTACAGAGTTTAGTGTCTAAAAACACACTAAAAATAAAGACAAGAAATATCTTCCTTTAGTTAAAATAGGATAAGCAAACAAACAATTATACAAAATTAATATCTATAATCACAGCAAAGCCAAAAATAATATATAATAAAAATAATCATTTTTATCAAGACCCCTGTGACTAGCTAATCAACCCATTAGGTTTCAGATTGCTTTTGTTTTAGAATCTCTTGATGAGATATTTTAATCCAGAAACCATCATTTAACAGCCAAAAAAAATAATGTGAGAGTGGCAATTTTATTTTCTCACATTTAAATGCAGAGTTGATTCTAAGAATAACTCTATCTTATTTTGCTCTATTTTTAAAATTATAAACAAGCAAATGTGCCCTGTTTGCATATACCAAAGCCAGGTAGTTCCATCTAAGTGGATTTCCCTGCTCTCTCCACACTGGCTCTGCACTGTAGCCTCTCAGTCTGAAGTAAGAAGTGTAAGGCATACATTTTGAACAGGTTTTATCAGTCTGGTCATAATGCTGAAGTTGACCTGATTTTGACTTTAGCAAGAGGTAAGAAAAAAAAACATAAGAAAGCACTATTGTTCATACAATGAATAATGTAAAGTCACAAGAACAGAATTAGAGACAGACTGATTGATTAGACTATTGATTATCCCTGCTGCTAAAACTAACACATCAGACAGTTTAAACCACAGAAACCACATCCAGATAATTAAGTGGAGGATCTGACCTCTACCCAGAGGGATACAAAAGTATAGAAAGAATTCTAGAATCTACTCACAGAGACAGTTATCTAATCTGATACAATTCTCACAGGAGGTAGCTGAAGAATGAGGATATAAACATGGCTGAGTGCACTTATTTTATGGGACTGTCCTTCTCTGAATTAATTCCTGAACACATATGAGTCCTTTTGTAAGAATAAATTATGGGGATAGCAAGTTCTGTGAAACTGGCTCAAAAAGGAGACTTACCAAACAGATTTAGGTCAGAGAAGAGAAGACTAAAATTAAAAAAGAACAGATTGCATCTGGAAAAGCAATAATATAGAAAACATCAGCTGATGATGGAAGGGTTACGCAGGATGAAAAATGCACACTCTTAAGAATAGAGCCCAAAAGGAAAAGAGGATTAATGAAGGAATGAAACTAGAATTGCATGGCACTCCCTAGGGTGTCTGACTGCCTGCTCAGGGATCTTTCTCTAGGTGCACAGATGGGGAAAATGCTCCATTTAATACCCAGACTCCTCAGGATTACTTTCTTTCCAATGTTCCCTCCATGTTCCTTGCATTTGTAAATCTGTCAATTACTACAGCCTTTTTTTTTTATTTTTTCTCCAAAATTCACCAGATAGTCCTGACCTTTTCACTGTGTCTCTCCTGTAAGCCCTGCGTTAGTAAAATCTTCGCTGCAGGTTAAATGCTAAATCAAGCAGTCTTTGAACTCTTTCAGTCTTCCTTTGTTTTAACTACTAATTATGAAGAAGTCTTCTCACAGCCCACCGTCACCATTTAGATAGCTCCTTTGCAAATACCATGTTAACTTTGAATGCACATCTTCCTCCCTGATTTATCAGAGGCCAAGGATTGGCCTTCAGTCAGCTGATTTACTGTCTCCCCATCTCTCCAGTTTAAATTATTCAGGAGGAAGAAGCAAGAAGTCCTA
Source organism: Ondatra zibethicus (assembly GCA_004026605.1). Taxonomy (NCBI): domain Eukaryota; kingdom Metazoa; phylum Chordata; class Mammalia; order Rodentia; family Cricetidae; genus Ondatra; species Ondatra zibethicus. Next base: position 28,684 of record PVIU01019393.1, read on the forward strand.
ATGTCTCCTCTTTTCCTGACAATTTCTTTTCTGCAGTTCACCTTCACAGTATATTATATCTTTCCTCAGAAATGTTCGATGTCTATGAATATTGTCTTTCAAATCATCTTGTCCATAAACATAAAAGTTAACTCCAACACACACATCTCATATATAAAACATTTAACATTTTTATGATTGCATACTGTCTTAGCTACCTTTCTACAACTGTGATGAGACAGCACTACCAAGACGATTATAGAAGAAAGAGTTATTTGGAGCTTACAGTTTCAGAGAATTAGAGTCTATGATACTCAAGGGAAGGACCAGGGCAGGAGGCAGGCAACAAGCTATAGTCATGGCTGAGATCTCATATCCTGGTCCACAAGCAGGAGACAGAGAGAGATAGCTTAGACTGGCAGGAGCTTTTGAAATCTCACACCCAATCCCTAGGGACACTTCTCCTCCAGTGAGGCCACCTTCTAATCCTTACTAAAATGTTCCACCAACTGGGGACCACACATTCGAATATATAAGCCTATAAGGGTCATTTTATTCAAACAACAGCCAGGCACACTGATGTGGGATGTCCCTCTGTATATATGTTGTTTTTATTGGCTCATGAATAAAACTGTTTCAGGCAATGGCTTAGCAGAGCAAAGCCAGGTGGAAAATCTGAACAGAGATATAGAAAAAAAGTAGGTGGAGTCAAAGAGATGCCAGGTAGCTGCCGAAGGAGAAAGGCATCCATCAGAACCTTATCTTACCATTAAGCCACAACCTTGTGGTGATACACAGATTAATAGAAATGGTTTAATTTAAGATATAAGAGCTAGCTAGTATATGCCTCAGCTATTGGCCAAGCAGTGTTGTAAATAATATAGTTTCTGTGTGATTATTCGGGTCTAGAGGGCCAGAAATGAACAAACAATCTGCAATCTCCGATTACAAATGACATCAACATGGGGCAAATACATCCACAAAAAAAAAAAAAAAAAAAAAAAAAAAAAAAAAAAAAAAAAAAAAAAAAAAAAAACCTTAGAGAATTTGGGAAGGAATTCTAGACACCAAAGAACAGAGTTAAGCATAACTTCTTGGTAGCCACATTTTTTTCCAGACAGGCCCTTTTTGCTGGCTGCAAGCAAAGGCATGGCTTCTTTAAGAAATGGGCTAAATATTGTAACTGTAATTCTAACTTGATACCTGTTTTGTTATATGCAATTTTACTATGTTAAAGTTAAAACCTTTCTTTTTATTTAGACAGAGAATGGGGGATGATGTGGGATGTCCTTCTGTATATGTGTTGTTTTTATTGATTGATGAATAAAGCTGTTTTAACCAATGACTTAGCAGAGCAAAACCAGGTGGGAAAACTGAACAGAGATATATAGAGAGAGTAGGCAGAGTCAAAGAGATGCAATGTAACTGCCAAAGAAGAAAGATGCCCACTGGAATCTTACTTTTCTGGTAGGCCACAACCTTGTGGTGATACACAGATCAACAGAAATCAGTTAATTTAAGAAATAAGAGCTAGCTAGAAATATGTGTGAACCATTGACCAAACAGTGTTGTAATTAATATAGTTTCTATGTGGTTATTTGGGCCTGAGCAGCAGGGAAATGAAAAAGCAGTCAAATATTTCTGGAATATAGTGTTGGAGACTATTCTTTTGTGTTATAAGGATTTTCCCTGTGGAAACTTATTTTTTTTTCTGTTACTCATAATTGTGGCAACTTTTGAATGAGTTCTGGAGATGTGATTGACTCACCTAATGTTTGAAAATGCAGAGCAAAACAATTGTGTATTCTCTGGAAAAAAAAAACCTCATTGCAATGTCTTAAAAACAATTATTGTGACAAACCTATACCATTTACATATTGACATTTCCTCCTAAAGTGTTTTTTCACACAAAAAATTAAGAATATATTTAATTTAAGGCCACTGTATGTATGGAAGTATGCTTGAAACAATTCGAATATTGATGGCAGACAATAATTTCACTACTGTGGTTTTCATTGTAACAATGTCTCACTTTATCTATCTTTATTTGCTATGATCTGAACTTTTGTGTATCTCAGCATTCATGTGTTAGAATCTAGGTTCTAGTGTAGTAGAATTAAGAGGCAAAATATGGCTGTGATTAAATTATTAAGGCAGGAAGTCTGATGAATGAGTCTAGCCCCCCTATAAAAGAATTCAGAGGAATATGTCCATTCTACCCTATGACGATGCACTGAAAAAGGCAACACAACACAAAAAAGAAACAGACAATTAGCCTCTGGAGGTAGCAAGTATGTCATACTTGATCTAGGGAGTTCCCATACCTATAAGTGTGAGAAGCACATTCCTATTATTTAAAAGCATCTGTGGGTTGTGGGTGTATAAGATGGTTTGATGGATAAGAGCATTTGTGTACTAGAGCAGAGGCCAACATAAAATGCAGGGTGTAACCTGTAACCTTGATGCTGTGAGTACCAGAAACAGGAAGTACCAGAAACAAAACTTGCTACCCATCATCCTAGCTCCAGATTCTGTGAGAAACTGTCTCAAAGGAATACTGAAGGGAGTGAAATAGGAAGGCACCAAATTTACTGTTCTTGCTTGTTCCCACTCCCCCACGATCCTCTCTGTGTCTCTCACACACAGAAACAACAAAAAAATCTCCATAAGGTAATATTATGCTATCGAGGCCTGAAAGGAATAAGATATTATCATTTTCAGTTGTGTTCAGAATCAAGTTTCCAGATGATGAAGATGAGTTAAACCAAACAATTGGTAAGACTGTACAGCGAGTGCTCTTAGGCTCAGTTTAATGTGCATTTTGGTTTTCTAGGCAGTTACTGACATCAGGTAAAATTATTTAGAGAACTCTAGGTAGAAAAACCTGGCACTCTGTCACTATACTGCAGGTCTCTCTCTGCCTCAAGTCATCTTATCTCTGGAAAACATATATTCCCATTTATACTCTGCCTACTCCACACTTCATCCTGCAGTGTGGGCCATCAGACTGGTAAACAGAAAGACAAACTTTCTAATTCCTTCAACACGCAACCCCTGCCTCCTCCTGCATTTCTGCTTCTTCCTTGTTGCTCTCAGTTTCATGCAGTCTCTGTTGCGTTACCCTAAATATCTCCCACATAGTCTTTCTCCGTCTCTGCTGCTACTCATCACCTGCAGCTGCAACTAGGATGGGTCCAATGACGTTTGCTTCCCCACCCCTACTTGAAATGCATACCTCACTGCACTTTCTAAAATGATCACGATATGTCCCAAACGACCTTTCAAAACTCATCTTTACTCCATTCGCGTATCAAACAAAATTTTGATATATGAAAATATTCACAAATCATCAAAATCATCACATTCTTGCTATCCAGAGTATTGCATGGTTGAGTTCTCTACCCAGAACTTGAGCTGTTTTTCCTCACCATAGAATCACTTACACATTACACCTCATCTAAAATGTAAATCTACCCTAAAATGTAAATCTAAACTGTAAAATATTTTTAAAAGGATAAATCTAGTATACCTATTTAGGCCCTAGTACTGTAGTCACAAATATAATTATAATAAAGATATGTAGTACAATCCAGTTTGTGTTCATTTGTGACTGTTACAGATCAGTTGTGGGGGATCTTTGGCACTGTTGCTAACAGTGCCATTGAAGGAGCATGTCTCTTTGGCAAACATTGATCTCAGAGGTGTAGAACTGTAGGTTGCTAGCGAGGCTTCTGGGAAGCAAAGCACACCATTTTCACCCCTATCATGGCACCACGGATGTATCTTTGTCTTTCAGGAAAAGTTTCCATAGGGAAGAACTGACAAGAGGAAAGAATACATATGGAGTCAATATCTCCCATGCTCTGCACGGAAGACTATTTTTCATAATTTGGAATCATCTAAGGATATGTTCTGTGTATCAACATGTTCATTACAGGGTGGCTATAAGTATTTACATATAAGCTCCAAGAATAGGAAGATCACACATTCAGTAATCTAAAGAGATATTTACAGAAAGAAAATCTATATGTTATACATATCAAGTCATGTGTTTTTGCATTTAGAGACTAGCATTAATATAGAAACTAACATGTTCATTCTGTGCGTGAAATAAAAATAGAATTACTGTTTTATAGGGAAGGTATTTGATAAAGTATCTTTTCCTTCATGTAAAACTTAAAAATCTAATATCTATAGGAGTGTGTCACATATGCTTAAACTCTCAGCGCTTTTGTGAGGCTGAGCCAAGACAATGTCAATCAAGACTAGCATGACCTACATGGGAAGATCCTTTTGTTAAACAAAAAAAGAAAAGAAAAAAATAAGAGATAGAGAACAAAAATGCTCTAAAATTTTGAAATATTTATTTCTCAGAGTGCTGAGCTTAATGCATTCATGTCTCAGAATTACTATTCAGATTTCTTACCATTTAGTTTATTGTTCTCTGTTCTATATAATGGAGAAAATAAGTTGAAAAGTTACAATATGTGATATTGAATCATATTAAAAATTTGAGAGTTCATTAGTTTTCATTATATCTATGATAGTAAAATTACTATTGCTGTATTATAATAAGTAAAGAACAAACACTAATTTGCATATATTTGACAAATAGTTTCCATTATTCAAGGCTTTGTATCTATTATACCGCCTTAGTTTTGTTAGTTGGAACCAACACATAGTCTTTATAAGAACTAAGAATTTGTGCCTCCGTGTTTACAGTGTTGAAAATAATTCCTAGAGTAGGTGTTAAATGAACACAGCTAATTAAATGAATATATCTGTTAGGCATATGTAAATATTGACTTGCAGTATTATCAGTATCATTTTATATCCTGTTCTCTCCTGAACAGAGTAATGCAAAGTTCTTGGCAATGAATTTATTTTAGAAAATAAATTTATTGTATCATAGATTATTTAGTGGAATTACCTAAGAAGATGTATGAAATAATGCTAGTCATTTAAGCTTAGAAAACAATATGTAAAGTATTCCATATTAAATTTTCTAAATAATACAAATTTTTTGAAGGATTTTAAGGGTCCTTCCATGAGAAGCCTGTTCAGATGTTCACGCTGCAGCAACTCTTAACCTATAAGCTGAAGTCTCTGTTTTTTGCTGCAAACTGTATCTGGAAGCATTTTCAAATGCAGTTTTCTCTGGGAAGCACTAAGAGTCCAAAGCTAATCATTAAAAGGAGGAATTTTCTTGGTTTTATGTTTCTATGCTATTTGGACATTGCAGTAGGTTCTGTCTTTATTTCTGCCATATTCCATTATTAAGTATGAGCAGTAATTCAATCCTAAATGGAACTATTGATGGGAAACTTAATTAATGCTCAAATCCGCAGTTTAAGAATTCAAACTGAAAGTACTTATTTCAGAAACCAAACAGGTGCTAATTAAAATCCGTAATACAGAATGAGAGAGAACAATATTAGAAGCACAAATCTGATAAAGGTTTAGTGATGGAGACCAGAGTGTGGGCAGCTAAGAATAACAATGAGAATTGGGATGGATTTGCACCTATATAAAGAAGTTGCATCAGAAGAAAGGCATGCTCAGCTGTGATGGATGCTGTAAACAAGCAATGCTTCCACTAACTGTAAATTCACTGACTATATTGACATTAACAGTCTCAAATGAAATGGTAGTGGTAAAAGCTTGCTTGATTGGAGAGGATTCATGACAGAAAAAAAAAACAGAATAAAAATTGGACACAATGACTATGCTTAATATTGCCTTGTTCTAAAGCAGAGTGGTATATAAGTAATGTATAGTTATGTTTTTGTATCTGTGTTTAGGGGTTGAGAGAGGGAGAGAGAGAGAGAGAGAGAGAGAGAGAGAGAGAGAGAGAGAGAGAACAAGTATTTTAGAACCCATAATCCTTATTTTCTACTTCAACAACAACCAAACCTGGCTTGCAAGAACCAAAATCTTCTGCCTACAATACTTTCAGCACTTGAGAAGGGAAAGGAAAGGGAATGTACACAGATCTTTTAAGTAAAATTTAAAAGAAAGTAACATCTTTATTAAGGAAAGTATATGAAGATTTGCAGGCTTGAAGAAGAAGGAGAGAGCATAAGCCAGTACTAACAGACAATTTCCTGTTAGCATTATAAATGTACATGAAATGTGTCAGTATGTTCTCTCTGTAAAAAATAAGCTGCTTGAGTACAGGTGCAAATGAGTGTGGATTTTCATTAGGGCTGAAGTTTTCCAGGTATTCATGATGAACAGTGTGATAATGATGACTGAGTGCAGGATGTGAGCTGGATTCAAAATAAAGATGTCGTGGGGGAGGAAAAATGAAAAGCACTATCTATAATGGATTGCAAATTCTGGCTCATTTGAAGACGTGGGAGAGCTAGGATCCTTGAAAAAGTTGAGTGGAAAAACAGGTGGCCTCAAATGTCTGATATGTATTTTAAATAGATATTCCAGAGGTAGTATGGTTAATGAAAAATGATACAGTTTTTGAATAGGAAAGAAAACTAAATGGTGAGGAAAGAAAATAGGATGATCAACCACAAGGGTGTTGAAGTCACCTGAAGTATTATTGGAAATCTATTAAGGAGGCTACCAGCAAGCATAGGTCCAGAATCTCTGAAGCCAGAGATGACTGTAGTAAGTAAGGTGCAAACTGGTAACACTTAGAATACAAAATTTTAAGATTTAGATTTAGAGGGATTGAGGGGACAAAAAAGAGTGACCTATCTTAAATTCCAACAAGGACACACATCCAGTCTCCATTGAGTATGTCAGAACAATAGTCAAGTCTTTAAAATAGAAAAGAAAATGGTATCTTTAGCAGAGTATCAGAGCCCCCTCATAACAGAAAGTTATCACTATAGTGCTTAATGAGTCATAGGATTTCTGCTAATGGGTTCAGAAAGCAGCCACCAGACAACATTTCTGGAGCAGTGCTCAACTTAGGTAAGGGATTATGATGGAGGAAAGAGAGTAACCTTAGTCTAGGAACATGAAAAGACATCAGAGTCTCTCTGGCGCTGAAGAGAATGAAAGGTAGATGCTATCTTCCCTCATATTGTCAAGGCCAAGAGACGGTGGTGAAGACCAGGAAGAAGAGTGGCCCAACTAGAAACAAGCAGAGCTCAGGAACTTCTAATCACACCAGCTTTATTTTTTTTATTTTCCATATTCTTTTATTTCTTTCCATTCAAAAAAATTTACATTTACTCCCCTTCTCCCAGTCCCCTCCTGCGACCCTCACCCCCCTTCCTCCCCCTGCTTCCTTAAAAAGAGGGCAGGGTACCCTGCCCTGTGGGGAAGCCAAGGCCCTCCCCCCTCCAAACTGGCCCAGGAAGGTGTGCATCCAAATAGACTAGGTTCCCAAAAAGATAATACATGCAGAAGAGATAGGTCCTAGTGTCATTGTTGATGGCTTCTCATTCTGTCCCCATTGGCAGCAACATTTAGAGAGTCCGGTTTGATCATATGCTCGTTCAGTCCCGGTCCAGCTGGATTTGGTGAGCTCCCATTAGATCAGGCACACTGTCTCAGTGGGTGGACCAGCCCTTCACGGTCCTGACTTCCTTGCTCATCTTCTCCCACCTTCTGCTCTTTGACTGGACCTTGGGAGCTCAGTCCATTGCTCTGATGTGAATGTGGTTCTCTGTCTCTATCTCCATCCATTTCTATGGTGATATTCAAGATATTCATCAGGGTGACGATGGGACAAGGCCAGGTCAGGCACCCTCTCCTCTGCTGCCCAAGGACCTAGCTGGGGACATCCCCGTGGACACACGGGATCCCCTCTAGAGCCAAGTATCTTGCCAGTCCTAAAATGACTCCCTTAATGTAGAT
>PVIU01019394.1:0-36486 GCA_004026605.1 Ondatra zibethicus
AATGGCTGAAAGACACTTAAGGAAATGTTCAACATCCTTAGTCATCAGAGAAATGCAAATCAAAACAACTCTGAGATTCCATCTTACACCTGTAAGAATGGCCAAGATCAAAAACACTGATGACAACTTATGCTGGAGAGGCTGTGGAGAAAAGGGAACACTTTTGCATTGCTGGTGGGAATGCAAGCTGGTACAACCCTTATGGATGTCAGTGTGGCGATTTCTCAGAAAATTAGGAAACAACCTACCTCAAGACCCAGTAATAGCACTTTTGGGTATATATCCAAAAGATGCTCAATCGTGCCACAAGGACATGTGCTCAACTATGTTCATAGCAGCTTTATTTGTGATAGCCAGAACCTGGAAACAACCTAAATGCCCCTCGATCAAAGAATGGATAAAAAAAATGTGGTACATTTACACAATGGAGTACTACATAGCAGAAAAAAATAACGACAGCCTAAATTTTGCAGGAAAATGGATGGAACTAGAAAGCATTATTTTGAGTGAGGTAACCAAGACACAGAAAGACAATTATCACATGTACTCACTCATAGGTGGTTTTTAAACATAAGGCAAAGAAAGCCATCTTACAAACCACAATCCCAGAGAATTTAGACAACAAAACGGACACTAAGAGAGACCTACATAGATATAATCTACGTGGGAAGTAGAAAGTATAAAAAGACAAGATCTCCTGAATAATTTGGGAGCATGGGGACCTTGGGGGAGGGTTGAGGGAGGGAGGGGAGTGGCAGGGAGGGGAGCAGAGAAAAATAAAAAAAAAATTAAAAAAAAAACCTCTCAATAACCTTGCTTAAATGGTAAGACAAGTGCTGGGATTACACCTTAACAGTGGAATGCTTATGCAATGTTCATGGCTTGACCTTCAGTCCCTCCACAAAAGGAGAAAAAAGAGTGAGCAGAGTTTTTAAGTGGGGAATGCTTCAAGAAGACAGACACGAGGGCAGAAGCGAGGTCAGCTGAGAAGGGACATGGGGCACGAGAGGGCAGTACCCATGTAATAATGAGAAACTGGGAATACTGAAGAACGGGAAACAGCAACTTTGATTCTTTAACTGGATAAAATCTTTAAAAAGGTGATTATTATGATTACTGTGTGACTCACACACATGGAGAACTAGCTCCAGAACACAGTAAACCAAAAAACTTACTTTTGTAAGAAGTATTATGGTTTCAAAGGCAGTTCTGTACGGAGTTACAGAAGAGAGCTGAAATCCTGAAATATCAACCTAAAGAGAAGAGAGAACCCAGAACATAAAACGGTTGCTTAGTTCTATGCTTAGCAATGTCTTCTCTCTGAATAATTTCAAGAAAGAATCATTTCTTGATCTACATTTTACTGGCAACTTAATCATGAAGTGCAAGAATAGAAATTGAGTTGTTATGACAGCTGTAAGCATTACTATAAAATGAGTCATTGGTGAAAAACTAGTACAGATAATTGATATTATTATAAGCAATCTCATCCATAACTTAAGCATCACCAATTAAGAATAAAAGAGATACTATAGAAGAGCATGCCAAAATCTCTAGAAATCAAGTCTTGGTAAGTAAGGCCAAACGTACATACAATACAGTAGCAACAGCATTTCCACTCCCACACTATAAACAATGATCTACTGACTTGTCCCTGTTGAAACAGACTTACTGGAGTGATATGCATTAGTATAGTCATGTACCTAATACCAGAGCTACATTCTGAAAACATGCCCAATGATCTTATCACTATGTGAACTTATAGAGTATGATCATACATCTAAGATGGCTCTGATGCCACCAGGTTGTAAAAGCCTTTGATGCCTCCACAAGATAAACAACAGACCATCAATGATGAAAATGGGGTTTGTGTCACATTATCTTTAATTTTACTTACAAAGTATTTCTAGGGAAACCAAGTTAACTCATTTGAACATCACACTGGAATGTATATGACTTACAACAAAGAGCAGTTGTCTGGTTCGCTCTAAATGCTTGAGGAATTTATGGCCCATTCCTTTGTTCATATGTGCTCCTTCTATCAAACCTGGGAGGTCAGCTACTGAAATCTAACATAAAAGTAATGATTTGTTGAAAAAGAAAAATAGATGAGAACAAAATTCAATTATTCCCAAATTTTCATATTTCATAGTTTCTAATTAAGCACTCTATGGTACCTTTGAAATAAACATGTTAAAAGCTTTCATCAGATATCTGAACCCCATTTTAACTCATGAGTCTACCAATCTATAGATACTGGAGGATTAGTATAATATTTGTTAATTTAACAGTTATCTTTTCACAAATAACTCAAATAATTAATATGTGCATATGTTTTAATGTATCTTTTGGTTTCTTTCACTGAGCAATATGAACTAAGATCTTCTATACCTTTTCATAGCTTCATAATCTATTAATTTTTAGAACTGACTATTTCATTCTCCAGATGTAACAGTTTATCCATAACCATACTGAGATGGTATAGGAGGTCTTTCTGTCTTTGTGTTGATTTCATTGGTTAATAAGGAAACTGCTTTGGGCCCTTGATAGGGCAGAACTTAGGTAGGCATGAAAAATTAAACAAAATGCTGAGAGGAAAAAAGCAGAGTCAAAAAATTGCCATAGACCCACCACCAGAGATAGACGTACTGAGACTTTGCTGGTAGGCTTCCACCTTGTGGTGATACACAGATTAATAGAAATGGGTTAAACTAATACGTAAGAGTTAGCCAATAAGAAGTTAGGGCTAATGAGCCAAGCAGTGATTTAATTAATACAGTTTCTGTGTGGTGGGCAGGGACAAACAAGCAGGCCCTCACATTGCAACAATTGGTGCTTCAATGTGGTCGACTATATCCAGGAAGAAGTCATGTAGCTCACTGGAGATATGTATATTTCTGCTCTTGATTAAGGTATTGTGTTTGTGCAGCTCATTTAAAAAAAATGTAATGTATAATTAAAACATATAGGTTAATAAATAGTCATCTATAATAGTCAAGTTTGTAGTCATGCTAGATTTTCTAGATATACAGAGGTATATTTCAGTTAGATAGGTATTCTTCAAATCTTTCAGAGACCTTCAAAATATGGCATTTAAAATGTTTAAAAACTTAACCTTTTTCATAACAGTAAGACACATCTGCTCCTGGCAGCACCAAGCTACTTCAAGAGAAAGATGGGCATTGAAGAGGCTCTATATGGAGTTGGTTAGCCATTTGGGCAGAAACTGCTCTTGCCTGACCTGCTTAACTGAACATGCAATACCCACAGAGAAATGACTGCTCAACTTGCCAAAAGGTGAGATGATCCTTTGGGGTTCCTGCTTCATGATACTATGGGCCTGTAGGCTAAAGATGGATGCCCCAATGGTACAGAAGAACTTTGGGTGACTGTCCAGGCAGCGAGATGTCTCTGTCAGTTCTAGAGTTTTAGAAGTTGCTTATAATGCACTTTCTATTTACTTAGGTAATATTTTATCCTTCTGGAGTCTTTGATGGAGTTGAAAAATTTATTGTTATAGTTTTCCTTAGTTATGATAAAAAATAAATAAAAATATTTTAACTGTAATTCTTGCTTGATACCCGTTATATGTAATTTTACTATGTTAAAGCCTTCTTTTTTGTCTAAACAGAAAAGGGGTGGGCGGTGGTGGTGCATGCCCTTAATCCCAGCACTTGGGAGGCAGAGGCAGAGTAAGCAGAGGCAGAAAGATCTCTGAGTTCGAGGCCAGCCTGGTCTACAAGGGCTAGTTCCAGGACATGCTCTAAAATCCTGTCTCAAAAAAACAAAAAAACAAAACAAAACAAACAAACAAACAAAAATCACAACTAAACAGAAAAGGGGAAATGGGGTACAAGGTCCTTCTGTCTTTGTGTTGCTTTCATTGGTTAATAAAGAAACTGCTTTGGGCCCTTCATAGGGCAGAACTTAGGTAGGTGGGAAAGACAGAGCTAAATGCTGGGAGAAAAAAAGGTGGAGAAAGAGAAAGACACCATGGAGCCGCCAAAATCAGACATGCCAAATCTTTCCTGGTAAGCCACAGCCATGTGGCGATACATAGATTAATAGAAATGGGCTAAATCAAGGTATAAGAGTTAGCCAATAAGATGTTAGAGCTAATAGGCCAAGTAGTGATTTAATGAACACAGTTTCTGTGTGGTTATTTCGGGGCAAAGCTAGCTGGGCGGCTGGGATGAACAAGCGGCTCTAGCCCTTGCAACGCTGAGATTCTTGATTGCTCCAAGTTCTAGTAATTATGAATAAAGCTGCTAGAGACATCTATGTGCAGGCTTCTCTGTATATAGAAAGAAACTCTACAGTTCTTCCTTTATGAAGAATGTAAAGCAAACCTCAATGCAGCCTCTTCCCTAAAACCAGAAAGTTGGAATCAAACAGTTTCCACAGAAGCACTATAGTTTCAATTTCAAGTGTTTTCAGTAATTGGAGATTAACATTTCACTGGGGAAATATGAGTATATACTGACAAGAGACAGATTAGGAAGACATAATTCCATAGGGATGAAATAAGCACAACACTTCCAAGAACAGGAATTAAATTCTTACTTTACTATAATAATGCTGAACAGAATTCTTTCTCCATAGTTATACTTAACCATAAACAACAACAACAAAAACTTCTTTGTTTCTTCCTCTAAGACCATAAACACATGTAAAAGTCCTACTACTGGAGAAATGGCTCAGTGGCTAAGAACACATACTGTTCTTGCAGAGGATCTAAGTTCAATTCCCAGCACCCAAATCAAGCAACTCATAACTGCCTGCAATGCCACCTCCAATGACTGATATCCATCTGACCATACACACACATAAATAAATAACAATAGCAAATATTTTGTTTTCTTTTGTTTTTGATCTGTTTTTTGAGACAGGGTTTCTCTGAAGCTTTGGAGCCTGTCCTAGAACTCGCTCTTGTAGACCAGGCTGGCCTCAAACTCACACAGATTCACCTGCCTCTGTCTCCCGAGTGCTGGGATTAAAGGCATGTGCACCATCACCCAGCAATAGTGAATATTTTTAAAAGTCCTACTACCAAAAAAACCCTACAACTTTTAAGCATGTGTTGTGTTTTACTTTAAAAATACCAACCTGTTTGAAATCATTGTACATAATCTTTCCAAGTTCGGGCTTTAGTGTTGTAACTGAAAGGAAAAAGGACAGTAAATTAGGGAAAGAATAAAAGATGAGTTCTCTAGAATAATGTCAACATTGTATAGAATGAACAGTATCTTCCTTCTGAATATTTAATCCCACTTTAACTTGATGAAATGGAAGCTACAGTTATCTCTATCACTCACACTGTACTTTAAAAAGACAGAGACTTCTGTTCTCTGGCCTGAAGTCCTGTTCCATGGCCAGAGGCAGCTTGAGAAGGTTTAGGGGCTCAGAATTTAGGTTCTGATCACCACCACTGATTTTCTTCTTTTTCTCCTTAAAAATTCATTACCTTTATGTATGCATTTCCTTACTTGGGGAGGGACTTGTGCATGGAAGGGTATGCCTGTGGGGATCAGAACAACCTACAGATCTTGGTTCTCTCCTTCACCCAAGGTAAAGAAAATTCAGGTTTTAATGGCAAGTACCTTTACCCACTAAGCCACCTCACAAGGCCGAGTAAAATTTCTCTAGTCTGTTCTCATCTGAGTTGTTCTTATGCCTTACCATTTTATAAAAGCCCTCTCCTAGGACTTTGGTCTTTCCTTCTGTCATGGCTAATCTGTCTTGTCCACTTGACAAACCTGGGGAAGAGGAACCTCAACTGAAGAGTTATTGGCCTGTCAGCATGTCTATATATGTCATAAATATATGTGAAATACACATATACATATATATCTCACATATATTATATATACATATTTAAAATTATATATAAATACATAATTATATATAATATTTAAATGGCCAATTGATGGAGAAAGGACTAGTCTACTGTAGGCAGTGCCACCCCTGAACAGGTGGTCCTGGTTATATAGGAACAGCAGCTGAGCAAATCAGAGCAGCAAGGCAGTAAGCAGCATTCCTCTGTGGTCTCTGCTTCAAGCTCCTTCCCTGAGGTCTGCAGTGGCTTCCCTGGGTGATGGGTATCACCTAAGTCAAATAAAGCCTTTCCTTCCCAAGTTGATTTGGCCATGGTGTTGATCACAGCAAGAGAAAGCAAACCAGAAAACCTCCATTCTTCTTCTAAGGGGTCTCATGTTAACAAACACTGATCATGTAACTAATAGCAATTAGCTCCAAAGTAACTACTTCATCAGGTTCTAAGTTTTGAATGGTTTAATATTATTTTCCATATTAATGCCATTTGTGCTTTCTTCTTTAATAACAGCAAATATTCTATTAGATTTACTTAATACCGTTAACCTACTCTTCCACTGTATTTCATCAGTCTACTGCACTATCATACTAACTAGATTCATTAATGCTTTATGCTGATCAATTTCTGTATTATAGGCTAAGAGAACTTTCAGAAAGTTCTATTCTATTTTATTCTTTGCATGAAGTCTTCCAAATATTCTAAGATATTTAATGAGGTAAAAGATAACCCACAGTCTATGCAGTTTGATCTGATTTAATCTCGTTCCTGTCTCTTACTCCATTTTCTCTAGACAAACTTCCTGTAACCACTGGGCCGTGTCCAGGCTGCTCTCATGACCTAAAGGCCTTGACCTCTGTCCTAAGGCACTGATTGATCAAACTATTATTCATATCTCAGCCAAACACATTCTATCAAGAAGGTCTACACTCACCTACACTCTTCAACAGAACACTTTTATTCCCTTATATTTATCAGTGAGACAACACAAATCACACATTCCTTTCTCCCCTAGTATAAGTATAATTATAATAGTCTAAGTATAAACATAATTTCTGGTTTTGCTTATCAGTTTTCTAGCAGTTTAGCCTAATATGATTCCTATACACAAATCCTTATAAAATTAATAAAAACGTTCATCTCGGTTTTCCCAGTATATATCAGAGTGTGTAACAAGAGCTAAGTAGCTTATTTATAAAATCCTACATAAACCAAATCAGAGAAATAAATGCAGCAAAGTTCCTTCTCAGGACAGGAAATTGTGTGAGGACTGCAGTGGCCTGAAAGAGTAAGAAGAAAAGCATGGAACCTAACTGCTGGAAACTTTCAAACTAAAGCTAACTTCAGAGCTTTATTATTCTTATGCAAAGAAAACTTATATTAAAATACATCAATCATACTTACATGCATAATCTGCAATCACAGGTGTTGCATGGGAAACCCGGCTCAGTAAAGAGGATTTTCCAGCATTTGGGAACCTGAAATAACACATTATATATATATATATGTGTGTGTGTGTGTGTCTGTTATAACAATATAATGCATATGTCCATTATAACAAATACGAGAACTACTAATAGTTGCATATTTCTGAATTCCCAATATTTCAAGTATTTAATGTTTTAGTTGGTGGCGTGAACCTGGGGAGTGCGGCCTAAAAGTGAGATGGATTGAAGTCTCATGCAATAGCCAACTTTATTCAAATATACTCTGAGAGACAGGAAGCATCACATGGGTAAGGCGTCCAACACAAGGGCAAGCCACATGCGGCAACCCCAGGGTTTCCATAGAGACACAAGAATAACAACTCAAGTCAGCTCACTCCTATCCTACACACACTCCAAGAACAGTTCTGTGTTTTGAAGAAACTGAGGTCACAAGACTCTTGTCTTGTTTGCTTGGAGTTTTCTCACAAGCACTCAGAATTCTCATACAACTCCATTCTTGGACTGTGTCCCAATATCAAGAAATAGATTTCTTGCCCAGCGGTGGTCGCACATACCTTTAATTCCAGCACCTGGGAGGCAGGAGGCTCTCTGAGTTCACGACCAGCCTGGTCTTCAGAGCTAGCACACAGAAACCCTGTCTCAAAAAGCACCCTCTCAAAAAAAGTAAATTTCTTGACTATTTGTGAATTAAGATTAGAATATGGGGGGTATAGCTCAGTAGTAGAATGTGTACTGTGCACTTGAGAGACCCACGAGTCAATTCCTCAGTCCTTCTCCACAAAAGATCCTAAGTCCAAAATAATATTACAACACTTGAGAAAATATGATCAAAGATATGAATTTAAGAATGAAAAGAGTGGAGTACCTGCTTTTTGTTTACTTATGTAAACAAAATAAATAATTCAGGGCTGGAGAGAATGGCTGAGGGTTAAAAACAGCTCGCACTGCTTCTGCAGAGATAAGTTCAGCACTCAGCATCCATCCTGGGAGCTCACTAGTGCTTGCATGGGACTGCAGCTGCACAGGGCCCTGACCCCTCACTCCTCCACATGCACTGGACTGACATGCTCACACCCCACAGACACATGTGCATACACACAACTACAAACGAGTTCTTGGCGCTCAAAACCTTGCAATTCACCATCTCTCTTTTCTTTTGAGTAATTAGTCTTTGTGTATATGGGTGTTTTGCTTGTATGTCTATGCACCACACGTGTGTCTGGTGCCTGCTGAAGCCGGAAGAGGGAACTGGAGCCCTGGGTGTCACAGACAGTTGTGTACTGCAGGATGCATGATGGGAATTGATCTGTGTCCTCTGGAAGAACTGCTGGTGCTCGTGACTGCTGAGCCAGCTTGTTAGCCAAACACTGACAAAACATTATTTAATATTTTTTTGGATTATGAACATTTTTAAACACAGACAAAAATACAGAATTAATTAACATAGTAATATATTATCAACACAATTTTTAATTTTTACGTTTTCAAAAAAAATCGAGATTATAATAAAATTAAAACCTTTATTCCTTGCCTTTCCTCCCTCCAAAGAGTTCCATATACTCCTTCCCACTCTCCTTCAAATTCATAACCTCTTCTTTCATTAACTGTTATTGCATGCATATGTGTGTGTGTCCACAGACACATTCCCAGATATAACCTGCTCAGTCCATATAATGTTACTTGTATGTCTGTTTTCATGCATACAGTAGTTGCTTAAGTTTCCAGTACCAGGCATGTTATCCCTCTTGTTAACAATGTCTTAAGTCTAATCAGAGAGCTGCTGGCTACTGCCAAGGTAAGCAGGCCACCATTGCTTCCTTAGGGTTACGGTGCCATGCTGCTTATTGATATGGCTCATAGGCGTCATAGCTGGGTAGAACTGGGTTGCCTTCCTCCTTTGGAAGCTTGCATGCTGCTTTCTGATTCCATGAAAGCTAATCCTCAGGGAGCAGGCATTCAGGACAGTTGTAGCACAGGGGTCTCCAATTTTTAAAATCTGGTTGTTTGGATACAAATTCAAATAAAGCCTTGGCATTACAATTAGTCAGAGCATCTCTGAAATCTCTTTTTCATATGTTTCCCTTCAATTTTGCTTCTCTTTTGCAATTTATTTTATTTTGTTTATATTTTTCTTATTTTAAAGATTTATTTATATTGAGCTGGAGAGATAGCTCAGTGGTTAAGAACACTGCCTGCCCTTCCAAAGAGTTCAGTTCCCAGAAACCACATGGTGGCTCACAACCATTTGTAATGAGATCTGGTGCCGTCTTCTGGCCTGCAGGCATACATGCAGACAGAACACTGAGAACACTGTATACATAATAAATAAACAAGTCTTAAAAAAAAGATTTATTTATTATGTATACAGTGTTCTGCCTGCATGTCAGAGAAGACCAAATCTCATTATAGATGGTTGTGAGCCACCATGTGGTTGCTGGAAACTGAACTCAGAACCTCTGGAAGAGCAGTCAGTGCTCTTAACCTCTGAGCCATCTCTCCATCCCATATAATTTGTCTTTAAAGAAACTGGGTCATCTGTGCTATAGAGCTTCCTTTCTATAGTTCAGAATTTTCTGCTGCCAGCTGTGCAGTGATGGCACTCGCCTTTAATCCCAGCACTTGGGAGGCAGAGGCAGGCGGATCTCTGTGAGTTTGAGACCAGCCTGGTCTACAGAGCTAGTTCCAGGACAGGCTCCATAGCTACTGAAAAAAACTGGTGTAGGAGGTTCTTCTGTTCATGTGTTGCTTTCATTGGTTAATGAATAAAGAAACTGCTTTGGGATGATAGGGCAGAACGTAGGTAGGCGGAGAAAGACAGAACTGAATGCTAGGAAGAAGGGCAGAGTGAGAGAAGCAATGGATCCCCCGCCGGAGATGGATGCTGGTTAGAATTTCTGGTAAGCCACTGGCATGTAGTGATACACAGATTAATGGAGATGGGTTAAACTAATATGTAAGAGTTAGCCAATAAGAAATTAGAGCTAATGGCTAAGCAGTATTTTAATTAATACAGTTTCTGTGTGGTTATTTCAGGGGCTAAGCTAGGTGGGTGGCCAGGAAGAACAAAGGCACCCTCCTTGTAACAAGAAACATTAATAAAATAAAAAATAAAAAAGAATATTCTGTAGCAATGTACACAACATCATTTAATATTCTAATATACTCCTTTGCCCTGATTCTATAAGCTTTGTTCCTCTAGAGAATCCCGACTAATATAGTATGCCTTGAGGTTGGTTTTTTAAAAGAATATTTCCTAACTGACTGACCTTCTTTTAAACTGCATGACATGACATTAAGTTATCAATAGTTAATATACAGCTTACCCAGCCAACTTTCTATTGACAAACATTTACCTAGCTTCTAATCTTTTGCAATTATAAATAACTGCAAAAAAAAATAATAAGGCCTTCACAATGGCTTAGGGGGTAAAGTCTGACTTCTGTTTGATCCCTAGGATTTACACATGTGCTGTGACAATTGCACACTCATACATATATACACAAACACAAATGTAATAAAAATGTGTATACAACTGGAGAGATATATACTATTAACTGATATTTTGGAGTGGTAGGATTAATAACTAAATTATTCTTTTATTTTCTCTCTGCAAAATTGTATATATTGTCTTATTTTGTTTCTAAAAATTTAAACATGGGGCTGGAATAAGGGCACAGTGGTTGAGAGCATGGGCTGTTCTTCCAGAGGAGCTGGATTCAATTCTCAGAAACCACACATATGCCTTCTTTTGGTCTCAGAGGATATCAAGCATACAAGTGGTACAGAGATATATATGAAGGCAAAACACCATACATATAAAATAAAATGAAAACTAAACAATATGGTGACTATCTTAAATCTTTGTATCTTTAATTTATTTATTAAAATAAATTTCTATATGAGTAAATATGGGTTTAAAATATATGATCACTTTAAAAGCTTTTGACTTTATTGCTAAATTTCCCTTAAGGGCCCATCTTGTATTAAGTGTTAAACAAAAGCATTAAGTAAAAGAATTAAAATAAGAGTCACTTAAGAAAGCAGTTTCTAGGGACCCATCTCACCTGCCACAGGTTCCTTCTGTCATCTTCCTGACCTCTCCAGCTAGCCAGACTTCCTACTTCTGCCTGCTAAGTCTCCCTGACTTCCCCTCAACCAGCCACAGGTAGCCTGGGTTATATATCCAGTGCTAGCAAACAAATTACATAAACTAGGAATATTCACTGCCCCAAATTATTATTTACATTTATTTTGTAGCATTGGTCTGCCCGAACGTTTTATAAGAATATAAATGATACTTACCCTACTAGGCCTACATCAGCTATAACTTTTAGGTCAAGGTGAATTATTCGCTTCTGGCCTTTCAAAGGTAAGAAATTTGTATGTAATTTACCACCAAGGCCACCTTTAGCAACCAAAATTCTATCTTCTTCCTTATTGAGTTCTCCTTTAAGAGGAAAGACAACAAACATTAGTAAGTAAAACCAATAATACGTTGTTTTGTTTTTGTACAAATACTTGTCAAGAAATTCCAATTTAGAAATCTAAAAGGCTAAACTTAAGATTTAATGTCTTTATAAAAGGTAACACTTTTAAAAGCAACTCCCTGGGGCTGGCAGCTCAGAAGCAAAGTGTTTGTCTACTGTGGATACAAGGCTAATAAATACTGACCCCAGAAAAACCATTTTTGTAAGCAGCTAAACGGAAGCTGATTAATATGTTTTAAAACTAAGTATCCTTACCTCTTTAAAGTCATGTTAAATCTAGCAGTAAGTTTTTAAATATTTTATGTACATTTAAAAAATATTTAATAAGCCAGCAGCTAAAATGATAAATGTTAAAATTTTTATTCTGCAATTTAAGAAGCTACTATACTATTTTCTGAATTAATTTTGGAAACTCTCATTTCTCAGCAGCTCAGAAGCTGCAGCACACTCACCTATAACTCTGCCATTTTCATCAGTTACTGAAATACCCACAGGCACAGGGATTTCATAGTCTTTCCCTTTGGAGCCCTTCAGTGCACTAACGCTACAGAAAACAACACATAAGAACCACAAAATTAAATGACTTACAAAGGCAACTAGCAACAAACCCTTCTCACTAATACAGTTACTAAAAGGTTAAATACTAAAGAGATTATTCTTCTTTTTTACATCTTATACTGTGTACCATAAAAGTAGAAATAAGTCGTTACCAAGTTAACCACTAAAAGTCATTTCAACCTGAAATGAATATACTGTCCATTTGAAATATAAATAATGATTGCTACAATACAAACAAAGTAGAAAACCCCAACAAACCCATTATGAATCTTCTAAAAAAAACTGACCATAACTGGCAGTACTTAAATCTTACCTGAAAATAAGTTGGTATAATTTTCTAATAGTAACTCCACTTATAGGAATTTGTCAAAAAATTGAACATAAGCATATGAATTAAGAAACAGGGTCACTCATTGTAGAGAATATCTACACAGGATATCAGTAATACATGGTGGCTATGGTGATAAAAAAAAACCAGAAGTGACAGTAGCCTAAAAACTGGCAATGATAAAATGTTAATCCCGATACTGTGACACAGCTTCTGAATAAATGTTAATCCCGATACTGTGACACAGCTTCTGAATAAATGTTAATCCCGATACTGTGACACAGCTTCTGAGTAAATGTTAATCCCGATACTGTGACACACACTTTTCTGAATAAATGTTAATCCCGATACTGTGACACACACTTTTCTGA
The DNA here is from genome assembly GCA_004026605.1 of Ondatra zibethicus. Taxonomy (NCBI): domain Eukaryota; kingdom Metazoa; phylum Chordata; class Mammalia; order Rodentia; family Cricetidae; genus Ondatra; species Ondatra zibethicus. Next base: position 13,023 of record PVIU01019394.1, read on the forward strand.
ATAAATGTTAATCCCGATACTGTGACACACACTTTTCTGAATAAATGTTAATCCCGATACTGTGACACACACTTTTCTGAATAAATGTTAATCCCGATACTGTGACACACAGCTTTCTGAATAAATTTTAGGCATGAAGGGCTAAGGAAAAAGAAGGAGCTATAAAATATTGTGCCCTTTCATCTTATTTCTTTATGCTGGAATTTATACACATACATATAATTATTATTTATATAAACACAGAAAACATTAGAAAAGTTGACTCAAAGCAAGTACTGATTCTATCTGGGTGGAAGAGTTATCAAGGAGACTTCATGGCGGTGAGCTGCAGTGGCACTGGGGAAGTTTTGCTCAAGGTAAGTTTGGAGAAAAGTAGGGATTCAAATAACATCCATTCCCGGAGAGGAAATGCAAAAGGGACACTGGGAGAATAAACAGATAGACGTCCAAACCACCAAAATAGTCATGTTAGACTTTTGCTTGATTGGAATCACAAAAAATAATTTGAGTTATTAGTTATATATTCTGTTTCCCCAGGAGGGTTTGCTTTTCGTGAAGCTCAGATCATGCCACAAGCACTTACCGACTGTTTGCTCCTCCTCCAGCCACAAAGCGTTTCTGAGGATATTTGTTCTTAAGTTGTTTCAAAGTCATATGTTTATGGGCTACGACCCAGACATCACCACCTCTTCCACCTTCTCCACCTAAGCGAGGGTAACCCATTCCACCACTTCCTCCCTTGGCGAAGATTCTTAGGTTATCAATGAAATTTCCATACTTAAGAGAGAGAGAGAGAGGATATTTATACACCAAGTGTTCTGATCAATTTAAAGGTGCTGGTTTCATCATACTAAGGCTTCTTTTAAGAAAGAACCAAAGCTTTCTATATAAATATTGCAGAGCCTTTCCTTAGATCACCTTCCTTTCCAACTCCCCTTTCTTATGATTGATTGCTTCACCGATCCACAAGGTCTCTGCCCTTTCTCCTGTTCACATTCTAAACCTTCTCTCCTGGGTGATCTCAGTAAGTACCAGCAACTACCCCCCAGGAAAAAAGGAAGTATTTAGAAGTTTAAGCCAACTGAAAGTGGGAGAGTATTCCATTTATATTTGAAACTCTTTAAGTAACTTGATGGGTTATCAGTTGAATCGATGTTCCCTCCAAACAAAATGTCATAAAAGCAACAATAAAAAATCTGTTTCCTCAAATCATGATCAAAGTTTATTTGGTCACTGAACAAATGGATGGCTTTTGACTGTAATTGTGGCTTTCCCAGAAGCCTAACTCTTTTCCAGGACCACTGTCCTCTTAAAACCTTGGCTGTTAACCCCAAATGGTCTTTCAATGTTTCATCATTTCTTCTTCGTGCATCCACTACCATGAGACAAGAGCTCTTTTCTTGTTTTCTTAAGAGACTCTGATGTCTGCATTTTCCTCTACACAGAAATAAACATGACTTTGGGGTTTTACTGCTTATGAAATAACATAATACTCACAGAACTGTATTCAAGTGCTTCACGCTATCACTGGAGTATTGTTTATTGGTTGTAACTTTCCTGTTCCCTTCCCCTTGCTCTTTTCTCTGCAATGCTCTGCTCAGTCTCTGCCACTGTATTCATGTCCCTCTACTTACATTATCATTTGTTATTTCCTATCATAAACCCACTTCCTGGTGTCAGACTGCCAATGCATTCTCAAATAACAGAACTAAAATATGGCTTCACATATGGTTTTATGATCTGAAGCATCCTTGCACTGTTGCTCTCATTGACTTTTACTTTGCCTTTGCAGGCTTCCTCAGAAACTGGATTACGCCGGAAATCTCATTAGGCACTTAGTGTCTCTGTTTCCCTCACTAAATCGGCAACTTTTTTTTTGTTTGTTTTCCGAGACAGGGTTTTTCTGTAGCTTTGAACCCTGTCCTGTCCTGGAACTCACTCTGTAGACCAGGTTGGCCTCGAACTGAACTCAGAGAGCCCCTTGTCTCTGGAGTGCTGGGATTAAAGGCATGTGCCACCACTGCCTGGCTAATCAGCGGCTTCTTTAAAGATCCTGTGTATTAATCCCAGGCTTCCAAATTACAGAATAATTCCTTAAGTATCCACATTTTTGATAATCTACAATATTTTGACAATCTGCAAACTTTTAGGTATTAGAAATATCTGTGGATTTAAAAAGTGAAGATTGACCACCCTGGTATAGCAATACTCTTGGTAAGGGTTTTTAAGGCTGTGTTCAACATGTGACTTTTTCTTTACTTTCTAGATTCATCAAATGTATTAAGGTTCTTACAATAGCTGTTAGTAGCAGGAAATGACTTAAATAAGATGTCTTTTAGTTTTCAAAGGCCATTACTAGTAAGCCGGTTGTGGTTTTTTTTTTTAAATCGAAGCAGCTGGTTGAGAATTGTTATGAAAATGGATTCTAAGACAGACACTACATAAAAACTAAAATCTCTGTAGGAGGCACAACAATTACACACTTTTGGCTTCCAGAAAAGATCTTCAGAAAGATATGAAAATCAGCGCAAGCGAGGAAAAACGTGTAAGAACGGGTTATGAGTACTACTTTAAACAAGAGTCAAAACAAGACAAAAAAATCAAAAGTCGCTGTACACCACGTACGCTGTAAAACCGTGTCTAAACTGCAAGCCAGGTACCCCAATTTCCCTCCCACGTGCTTTGCGCAATTTTCTAGCAATTCCCCAAAGCCGGACCCAAACAGGCCTAGCCACGTCAAGGGGCACATGAGGGACCTGAGGAACGACAACCCGGGAGAGCGGCGACGACCCCCGCTGGGGCAGAACCCCCCCCCCCCCCCGGCACGGACCTTTCTCAGCCACGCGCAACCGCAGCGCACCATGAGCGCGAAGGGGCGGACTCCCTCCCGCAGAACCCGCGCGGACTGGGGCGGGCGCGCCGCTGACGTCACTGCCGGTCGCCGCGGTGACGCCATGGCGGGCCGGCGCGTGCGCAGTCTAGCGCGCTCGGGGCGGGCTGCGCGTCCCCGGTGGAGGAAGGAGCCGTGGGACAGGAGGGCGCAGGGGAGGAGCCTCTGCAGGTAGCGCTCCGAACGACGGGCCCGAGGAAGCTGTGAGGGGCCAGAATTTTCTCTCCCTGGAAAAGCCCTTCAACAGGAGCAAAGCCGAACGTGTGAAGGACACGAAGACCCTGAAAGGCTGCTGGGTGACGACCCGAGTGATCTGTAGCCAAAGCGTGAACTTGTGACCCAGACGTAGTGGAAGAAGTGCGGACGATCTTAGTTTGTAAGGAGAATCCCGTGTGTGGTGGAGGCTGTCCTGTGAGATCAGGAAGTTACCGTTCCTTAGTCTGGGGAGGAAGCATCTGAAAGAGGTTTGGGCATCAGCCGCCTTCACCTCCTCCCTGCGCTTTCAGTGACAAAATGTGGCCAGGCATACTAGAGAGGCCTCCCCACACCGCTCATTATTTTCCATCACGAGATTTATCAGGTTTGGAATCCTTCCTGGCCGACTGTGACTCCCTCAAGGTCACCCGCCAGGGTGGTGCAGCCGAGAGGAACTGTAAGAAATTGCTGTGTTCTGTTTTCAATATGAGATGTTTTTAAAGTTAGTGATGGATAGAAGGCGGCCCGGTGCCTCCAAGCCTCTCCCCTAGCTGGCACCTGGCAAAGGTTTGCCTCAGAACTCTGAAAATTAGAAAGTTACTGGCAGTCTGCTACATGCCTGACCCCTAGATTAGAAAAGGGGGCAGTCTTAAGTCCCAAATTATTCATTAGGAATGGGACAAGTCCTAGTCTATGGAAAGAGAGGAATTTCACCAGACCAAGTGACTTTAAAACAAACAAACAACAAAAACCCAAACAAACAAAAAGTCATCTTGTGCAAAATCACCAAGTCAGCCATTTTTTTTCTATGCTGGCACCGCTTTCTGCAAAATGGTATATTAAAAACTGCTTGATTTTTACCAGCCTCTTGAATTTATTTTATTCCCCACACTTCTACACCTTAATGTAGACAACTTCTTCATGTCTCATTAAAGACACTGTTTGGAAAGACAGTAAGGAAACTTCAGCTCCATCTACATGCCTTCTTTCGTTGTTACTGGACTTGTCATGGTCATTTAACCTGTAACAGTTGGTGTTTTGTTTGTTTGGTCGGCTTTGAGGTTTTGTTTTGTTTTTTTGGTCTTTAACATTTATAAATTAACAATAAATATTAGCCCAAATATCAGATGTTAGTCTCCATCAATATATTTATCTCATTGATCAGAGTATTAGGTTGCTACTATTAGACTTTTTCTGTTAAGTCTAAAAAATTTTGCTACATTTGAATTATGTCAGAATGTTTAGCGTAATGCATGCATTTGCTAATGTTTACTTTTGATTATTGAGTACAGGCCATTCTCTTTCCCATAACATACCCAGAAAATGATAACAATAAATGAAATATAAATAAGAAATTGATATCTAAAATACTAAGGATCATTGATGCTGTAAACAAAGAATGCTGTAAAACAAAATATATTTTTCTGTGTGTATCTTGAAAAAAATATGGTCAGAGCATGGAATATTTTATTATGATTCTAATTACAAGATGGCAGGAAGAACCTTTTAAATCTATAAACCCTCACCTGAAAACATACTGTTAAAATTGAAAGTTGCCTCTCTTCCCTACAGGACTCTCCCACAGTCATCTCTCCTCATCATCATCCTTTGAGACCCACTGAGTTTCATCACAATTTCCTGTGACAATGGCTTTGCAGCTATGTATTGAGCCTGAGTCTTCCTCATGAGTACACACTGAAGACAATGACAGAGTTCATCATTAGTAGCCTCAGTAGTTCAAGGAGGCATAGAGCCATGCAAGCCCCGCTTCCTGAGCTTTCTGACCATGACTGATTAATAGACCCAGTGCAAGCAGTCACGGAAGCTTTGAGGGTCATGTTTGCAATGGTGCTGCCATGCCCAGAAGATAGCATCTCATAGTCCTTCCCCCTGTCTTCCAGGTCTTACATTCTTTCTAGCCCCTCCTGCTATGATTCCTGAGCTTTCCCATAGGCGGCATAAATGTGCTGTTTAGAGTTGGGCATTCAACACTCACTTATTCTCAGCACCTTGAGCAGCCATGAGACTTCATTCACTGCAAAGAGAGGCTCCTCTGATTAATGCTGGGAATTGCATTAGCTTGATGCCGTAGCAGCTTAGCTAAAGAACTGCAACAAGCTTGCCTCTCAGACTGCTACAGCTATGGATTTTGACTGCATTTAAACTACTATTTTGCAATATTTTATAATTTACAAGAAAATTGAAAAGACAGTTCAAATTTGTCTGGCATGTCCTAATGTGAATATATTAGGTCATCATCAAAATTGGAAAAAAAAAATAGGCTGGACATGGTGGTGTGTGCCTGTTATCCCAGCACTTGGGAGGCTAATGCTGGAGGATTGGGCTACAAAATGAATTCAAGTCTTTCCTAAACTATATAATGAGACCCTGTCTCAAAAAGCAAGGAACAAGGGGCTGGAGAAATGAGTTAGCATTAAGAGCACTTGCTGCTTTTCAGTTCTCAGTACCCACATGACAACTTACAACCAAGGGACCCAACCCCCTCTTCTGGCCTCTTCAGATACTGAACACGTGCGGTGCACAGATATACATGTAGGCAAAACACCCATATACATTAAATAGAAATAAATGAATCTTTAAAATATGAGTTTGGGTATAGTATTATTAATAAAACTTCCAAGTTCTCATTTGTTGAGAATCAGTTTCTTGCGCCTGCTAGACATGCACACCACTGTTCAGCTACATCCTAGCCATAGCAAAAACTTTATTTGCTCTGATCTTTACCTGTCTCAGGTTCAATTACTGGACATGTATTTAATCTAACTAGCGCTTTAGTGTGGATATATTTCAAAACATAAATGGACAAATAGAGTCAAAGTACATTGTTTAATTTTATTAGCCAATTGACATTTAAGTTGTTTGACTTGGTTTCCAACTTTGTAATCCAATCTTGGTTTCCAAGATTGCCTCTACCAATCTTCTGTTGCTTTCCTACCCACTCTTTATTCCATCCCCACCATTTGTCTATAATACTTTGGGTTGCACTTGTACAAGTGGACCTAACAAGGTTCATGTGACTCAGGCCCTGGGCTCAGCAGTAACTGGATGTTTCTTGTTGGTTGTTAATTTATTTGGAAGAATGACAATCGCTATAGCGCTGACTCTTACAGCTTTAAGACCTGCCACAGCAGCATAGTAAACAGCCTCTGTTGGGTGCTGTTCAAATGTTGTGACTGCAGAAAACACTGTAAACTGGGGGTCTGAAAACTTAATATGAAATCACTTGAATCCTTGAGCACTGGAACTACAGGCCTGTACCACCACCACCTGTAGCATGGATAATAAAAACCCAGAGATAGATACTAGGGTTCAACCCCCAAACCAGAAAAGCAAAGCAGCCAAGTCACTAGAGAAGTCTCACCTCTACCAAGACTGGGCGACTGCAGACTAAGCCGACTAAGCAGCCTGAGCCTCTCTCTCCTCCCATTTTATATTCCCTCTAGTGCTGGGATTAAGGGTGTATGACTTCCTAGTACTGGGATTAAAGGTGTAGGCCACCACAACCTCAATTTATTTCTGCATTGATCTTGTGTAGCCCAGGGTGGCCTTGAATTCACAGAGATCCGTCTGACTCTGTCTCCCAAATCCTGAGATTAAAGGTGTGTGACACCATTGCCTGACTTCTAGTGGCTTTAGCTTTGCCTCTGGTCTTCAGGCAAGATTTATTTATCAAACTACAAAATATATACCACTACAATCACCCAACATAGAAATCTTTTATATAATTCTTATTAAATAAAAAATAAGTACAAGCCTTAGTATGTAACAAAATATGAAGGAAACTCCACAGAATTTTGAAATTTAGCCTCCCATCCCAACAGAGTGCTAGAAGGTGGCTAATTACTCGATCATGGATCAGGAATTGAGCAACAGAAAGTCTCTGCCTGTGTTTAGTAAGGGATACGTGTTTGTAGATGGCAATGAAGAGGGGTGGGTGGATTTACAGCTGGTCTCTGTGAAACTTTTCATTCACTAAGCCACGATCCGGAAGACATGATTGAAAATCTCTTGCCTCCTACTATTCCTTTAAATCCTTTTGCTAGGTTTTCTCTGCCACTGAATTCGAGTGCCATGACTGTCTGCTCACTTCCGAGGATGAGCACTCCTAAGGCGTTTTGGGTGCACAGAGACACTGTGTAGCATCAGTGGGTCAGTCCACTGGGAGGCTGCAAAGCCCATCATTTCAAGGTCCACTCGCTAAGAAAGCTGGAGATTCGGCTGATCATTTGAAAACACACCTAGCATAAATCTTCCTTTGACACACTGCTTTCCATGTCGTATTTTTTCAGGTATATTAAATGAGCAAAGTAACACTTTCTTGGCACTGGCTTTAGAGGGTAAGCAGTCTGAAATGTCTACAGCTCTTATGTGTTCGACTCACATTTCATTCTGAATCTGGGAGTGGAGTGTAGCATCTTGATTAAGTCTTTTAAGATCTGGGAGTTTGGATTGTAGTTATATTTGTTTATATTATTATTATTATTATTATTCCAACTCAGTTGCTATATGTCGCATCCAGGATCTCACTCCTCACCAAGTTTATAGACACTTTGTTCTACAAGACAAATTCCTTGCTATGAATTCCTATTTCTAATAAGACCTCAGAGGGTTCCTGTTCATGTTTCATTTTCTTGCATGATTCCCTTTCTCTCATTTCCCCCCTTTTCCCTACTAGTATTACTATTTCTGAGTGTTCTAAATGCTGATTTTTTTTTTAATGCTAGCCTCTCATACCTGAGGTTGCACTTCCTTCTATGGAAATGCTTTTAATTACCACTTTCCCCTAATGGGTTTAAACTTCACTCTTATTTACCAGAAATCATAATTTAAAAGTGTTGCTTCTTATATAATAACTAATAATAGCTTAAAGGTACATCTTGATCTCTCCTTAGTTATCCCTGATTTAAGGTGCAAACATATTAATACCAGCTTCAGGACAATACAGATTTGAACCAAGAAAATTTATGTTTGGGTTTGTCACTAGTAGATAGGTTTGAGTTTCTGGGATTTTTTGGTATTGAAGCTAAATCTCTCATGGGTGGTGTTTTGAGTGCTTGTCCCACCCCTGGGGCCTCTCATCTCTGCTAACCTGGCACACAGACAGGCATTTGGCTGGATTTAGGCTGCCTCTGCTCTCTCAACCTGTTGAATGACACATGAAGGGATCTAGTTCACATCAGCCTCTGCTGCTTTAGGCGTGGAGGACCTGAGAGGCCTAAGAATGTTGTAATCACTTATAAACCTGCCTTCGCTTTTCACACATTATTTTAGTTTGAAACATCTACTTAGACACTCCGCTTGATGTGCCATCTGGAATTTGTCATTCAGTGACTGAGAAAGTTCTTGTTTGGGAAAATGTGAAATTAGAGGCTAAAATTAAGTTTTACTAAAATACACATTTGTAGCCAGAGACTGCTTGTTTGTTTCCCTGCTGTCCAGACCCGAATAATCACACAGAAACTATATTAATTACAACACTGTTTGGTTTATTAGCTCAGGCTTCTTAGCAACTAACTCTTACATCTTTAATTAACCCATTTCTATTCATCTGTGTATCGCCATGAGACTGTGGCTTACCGGTAAAGTTCCAGCATCTGTTTCCTTCAGCAGCTACATCTCTCTAACTCCATTGTCTTTCTCCCTGCATTCAATTTCATTTTCCTGCCTAGCTCTATTCTGCCCTGCTATAGGCCAAAGCAACTTCTTCATTAACCAATGGTAATAAAACATTTTCACAGCCTACAGAGGGGAATCCCATATCACACCTTCTTTTTTTGCTTCTCTGAGACATCAAAAACTTATCATTTATCTTTTCTTAATAATTTAGTATGGGTAAAGGCTAAAAAAGGCATTAAATTTTTCTCTTTTAAATTTTATTAAAATAATATGTATTTGAAAATGATATACCCCAGCTCTTTTTTTTGAAATGGAAATGAAGCAATAACCCTTCAAATAAACCCCCAAGGGTTGGTCTTACACTGTAAGAACTGTCCCCTTGAGTGCCATTAATGTAACTCTAGACTTTTCTTTTCCAGCTGCATGAATACCTCAATGTCAAGAATGACTATACATGCTCATCAATGAAATCATATCTCACAGAAATGTCATCTTCAAATGTTATTAATGTCAATCCTGCTATGCCAAATAGAAAATCCTGTCATAGATGAAAGATGGTTGTTTATCAAAGGAGTAATGCTGGGTTATTAGCTGAAGGAGCCTCTTAAGAGAAGATGAGCTACAAATATACGATGGTTACTCAGAGTGCACAGAAGAGAAAAGCCAACATCCACATCAGTTTTCACATTGCTTCCTCCAAAGATACTGCAATGGTACAATAAAAAAGCAAGATTATATATAAAACATACTGTCAGTCTAGATACAAAAGGCTACAGGAGGAATAGAATTAGATAGGACATAAAATTGAGTAATCATGACTTCTTTTATTTTTTATAGTTACAAAGAATTGCCACCGAATCAAAGCTATGATTCATCCATTCCAGCACTTTATTAAAGTGGTAGCTGGGACATGGGTGGGACCAGAGGACATCATGTCAACTGGAACAAACAAGGCACAGAAAGACAAGTATCACATTCCTCACTTCATCATGGAATTTACAATCTGACTGCATAGACATGGAGAGAAGAACAAAAGTCCTTCTTTTTAGGAAGAAGTTGGGAAGGGCAGAGAGGCTAGGGGATACTGAGAAGGTAGGTAATGGAATATGAGTCTACAATAATTAATTACAATGTATATGTTGTTAGTTAATAAACATTCAATGCTTAATTTTATGCTTACTTTCATATAATAAAAACAAATAAAAGGGGTCTAAAGAGATGGTTCACAGTTTAAGAACACTGGCTGCTTTTTCATGGGGCCTGGGTTTGATTTCCAGCACCCACATGGTGGCTCACAATTATTTCTAACTTCATTTCGAAGGATCTAGCTCATTCTCCTTGTGTCTGTGGGTAGCAAAGTCACACCCATGTTCACATCTAAACATGCAAACAAACCACCTATGCACATAAAATTAAAAAGTAATTTTAAAAAAGTCAAAAATGAATGAATGAAAGGAGAAAGGCAGGAGAGAAGACATCAAGTCTGCTTAACTTCATTTTTCAGATCCAGCTTTCAGATGCAAGTAACAACATGATAAACGTGCGTGTTCCCCACCATGGACGTCTGCACACAAATCTCCCATTCCATTCATGGGCATCCAAAAGTTCCGCATAAGTTTAGAATGACAAAGGACTGTATCCACAGGACCACATGGTAACTGATCTTGGTTGTCAGTTTGACTGCATCTGGAATCAACTCAATCTGAAGTTGCTGGGCACTTTTATGAGGCCTTTCATCATCCTGTTGTTGGCAGCGCAGTGGACTCAGCCTGGATGTGGGCAGCAGCTTCTGGCGGCAGGCCACGCTAATGAGCAGGGAGGAGGGAGACTCTTCCTTTTGTCTGCTTGCCTTTGTTCTTGCTAGCAAGTTAATCTATCCTGTTGCTGTAGCCTTCCTTCATTGGTAGTAGAACCAGCTTCTTCGGGCTTAAAGTAGAAGGAAAACCAGCAGCTCTCCAGGCCTCGATGAGACATTCAGCCTTGTTGACAAAGCAACGACCAAGTTCTTGGCTTCTCCAGAATGAGGCAGTCACTGTTGGGCTACCCAGACCTCATTAAATAACCCAGTCTGATCTAGCTCCTCATTCCATCAGCTCTGTCCCTTTAGGGGCCTTGACCGCTGCATGAGGCTATCATTGTCTACAATGTTTGTAAGTCTTTAATATGTCAATTGTTATATCCTAATAAAATCTTTTCTTTCCTTCCCTTTCAAAAATAATTACAAAGTATTTTATACTAATGATCTTTTTCCTCCTCTTCGTCTCTTCTTCCTCCTTCTCATTCTCTTCTTCTCTTCCTCCTCCCCTTTTGAAGAAGCAGGAACTGAAAATCTTTTCTTACCGTCATCCTGAACTCTTTCTGTTGTCTCAGTGTCAGTATTCTGTTCATCATCCTCTCCTATGTTCCTGGAAAAATAGTGCTGCTTTCCCCTCAATTATCAGACAAGGAACATTTTTTGCCTCTACAAGGTCCCTACTTGTTCAGCCTCATTTCCTGCTCTCCTTACCAGCAAAGTCATTGAATTACACTTTGATCAATACATTGTAATTAAGGATTAACAGAGGGAATTGGAGGTGTGGATGTTTAAAATTAATGTCTTTCATTATAATGAGTCAGAAAGTCAATAGCTTGAGAAATTATTCTTCTTGTAGGTATTCAGCATGATTATGCAGTCAGCCCGCCCCCACTGTGTGTGGAGTGCTCTTCTGGACGCCGTGGGCAGTGGTGATGGCAGTATTTCCTGCGGGAGCGTGCTGTGCAAGGCAGAAGCAGGAAGAGCACAAGCATGACAAAACTGCGAGTGAGCAACTGGAGGCGAGGAAGCCGGGGGACAAGCGAGCCGGCGATTGTCTTGATTAAATCAGAAACTCTCTGTAGTCAGCATGAGGGTTCGGAAGCACTCGAGGACTCTGGCTGCTGAGACGCCGCAAAGTTCTAAGAAACTGCTTTCCAGCACAGAAATGAAAACCAGCTAGAAATATCTGAGTGCTCTTCACACTGTATGACAAGCACTAGAAAAGTCTCTAATAAGTGCACATTTGACAAATGTTCTCGAAGGGAAACGACATATAGTAATGTGCAAACAAACAGCACACGACTTAGTGAAGATGGGCATCAAGCCTGACTTTTGTGAAAGGGACCTTGGGGTGGAGTCAGGACCTAAAGTGGCAAAGGGGAAGGGAGAGATACTCTTGATTTAATCTGGGAATGAAGTGTGGAGACACTGGAAATGGGCTGGGAACAAAATGATCATGATGGTACCATGAGGAATACTTTACTTCTGCTAAAAATAATTTTAATAAAAATAATGAATGGCTTGAAAAACACGCTTGCTTATAGGATTTTTAAAAAGTATTTACATTTATTATTTATTTGCGTGTGTGTGTGTGTGTGTGTGTGTGTGTGTGAGAGAGAGAGAGAGAGAGAGTATGTGTGTGTGTTGGGGAGGGGATTCCCATAGAGACTGGAAGAAGGCACTGAAGTCCCTAGAGTTGAAATTATAGGTCGTCGGGGAAAAGTGCCAGCCAAAGAATTCCACCCTGGCCCTGAAATCAGAAACACACCCTGGCTCAGAGACTTGAGCAAGCGAAAGAAATACTTTAGCCCTGAACCCAGAACCAAAGAAATATGCCCTGACTTTGAAAACAGTGCCAAAGAACACACTTTGTCCCTAAGAAAAAAAAAATACACCCTGGTCCCAAAACTGGAGCCCAAAAGCTTTAAAAGGCTAGCGAGAGAAAAAGCTTGGCTCTAAAATCAAAGCCATCTCTGTCCCTGACCTACAAACTAACCAATCCCTGAGCAGGGAAAACTAACCAATCCTTCTCATCCCTGGGAAAACTCTGCCCCTAAGAAGCCCTATATAAGCCCTATTCTTGTTTAGTTTGCAGCTGGTCTTTTTCCACCCTGGTAGAGGAAGCCACTCTCCTGGATTCTTTTCTTCCAATAACTTTCTTGAACAACCTTCTTTTGCCAGAGCAGAGATGGAGCAGATCAGAGTTGGGCTGAAACATTTTTGCTGGGGGAAACCTTCCCCCAGCAGAACAGAGTTGCTACACTCTGGCGCACCGGAACCAGCTGTAACAGCTGCGCTGGAGAAGCCCTCTCCTGCCGGTGCAGAATTGTTATACTGGGGAAACCTCAGGCCTTCAGAAGAGTAGCAATGCTCTTAAATGCTGATTCTTCTCTCCAGCTCCTAGAGGATTAGTTTTTGATTAAAATGGTCAATAAGAAGAATCTGTTAGTTATTAGTACATTTGGTTTTATGAATAATCAACCCTAAAGTCTAAACTTGCACAGGCTTTATTATGCCTTTCCCCTTTTTGAGAAAGAGAGGATCTCACTACATGTATGTAGCTCATGGTATCCTACAAGTACTAATTCTTTTGCCTCAGTTTCCCTAGTGGTGGGATTACAAATGCACATTACCAAACCAGTCTTCATGGCCATTTCAGGATGTGTTGTGTGCTTTTGGGTTTTGCCACTGTACTCCATTTTTGCCAGATCATTTGTACCCAGTTCTCCAAGTGCTAGGGTAATTTCTAAAATGTTTGGCCTCACAGCAAATTGCAAAATGGGCCAATTGCATTCTCTTATCCTTCTCTGGAGATTGTCCAAGCAGATTGGTCTTAATCTTCTTCCTTCATTGATCCAGGTTGCAGTTCACGGTCCCTAAAGTTGAGCACAGTGCCCCCAGTCACCTAGACTTTCTGTTGTCAATGTACCTCTTCTGGCAGCAATGCGTGTTTCATCAAAAGAAAATCATTTCAAATCTAATTATATTTCTAGGCAGTTTTCAGAAATTGCAGAAGGCTAAGGACCAGCTCTCATACAGCACATCAGTTCACCATTTTGACCAGCCATCACCTTCTCCCTCATCCGTGTTTGTCAGTGCTACCGGAAGCAGATATGCTGGAAGAGGCTCTTTGCTCCCCGCCTCCTGTAAGTGCAGCCAGACACCAACCATTCTCTTCCTACTATGGAAATATGTCATTCTTATGCTGTCTTACACATTTTGAGAAAGAATGTAATTAACATATACAAATTTGGAGCCATAAACATAAAGATACTATGGGCAACCACTTTCTGATTGGCTTTAAAGCCCACACCAGAAGGCAGAACTCAGTCTTGATACTGTTAACAGGGCCAAAACCGTGGGGCTGAGTAGGCCCTAAGCCCTGGGGGAGAACCTACTGCTGTTAGTTTGCTAAATGGACATAGTGATTCACTGCTCCTTAAGTTTTCATCTTTAATCCCAAAGATTAGTACATTTCTTAACCCTCTTCTTTTCAGAATAGAGGGTGATTAATACAGAGATGCACAACTACTCAATCTGCAGAAAATAAGAAAATATAGAGTGCTCAACTCTACATGGGATCACTACATCATGGGATGGGTAGGAGGAAAGATCATAAGAGGCCGCTGAACTTACAACAGATATAATTGCAGGCTCAAGACCTATACAAATATCAAGTCAGCCTAAACCCCTGTCGGTGTGGAGGAGTGGTTCATGAAATTCCACCACTAACTGAGGAGCTACTGACAGCTGATGGCTTCTAGGGGAAAGAGAGTCTTCCAGAATGCAGCCTTTGAGAGGTTACCTATTGGTTTAGACACCCATGCACACCAAATGCAATTCCGCGAATTTTAAGAAAGAACGACATGAAGTTGGGGGAAAAATACTGTTGGGGTTAGAGGAGAAATCGGAAGAGAAAAATGGAGATGGATTTGATCAAAATGTATTGAAGAATGTTTAAGTTCTCAGGATAATAAACGCTCGTGTGCTTGCTATGACTTAGATTATAGTGCCAATTATGGTCTAATTGTGTAATTTACAGCATCCCTAGTACTATGTAAGAGTGCTGCTGCTTCATGAAGCGGGTTACATGTGTGAACTTGACCATGGGTTGTCCAAGAATTTGATAAACGTTTCTGGGTGAGTCTGTGAGTTTCATTTTGAATGAGATTAGTGTGGCAATCTAAGGCAAATTGAATAAAGCAGATTGCCTTACTGTTCCAGTCAGCTGAACGGGCGTCATCTAATCCACCAAGGGCCCTGATAGAACAAAGAAACTGAGAAAGGAGAGTTGGCATTCTTCCTGACCTCGTGGGCTAGGCCATTACTGCTCTTCTAGATTCCAGGCCTTTGGGCTCAGGCTGGGACTCTACCGCCAGCTGTCCCGACCTCTAGCTCCACAGTGCATGGCTCAATTATTCACGTTTATATCTTTGTGTGTGTGTGTGTGTGTGTGTGCGTGTGTGTGTGTGCATGTGCTCTGGTTCTTTGGAGAACTTTAATATACTTGCTGTGCTCACCATCACTTGATATTCTAAGACTTATTAAGTATTTTATCTGCTAGGTATGAATTAATATCTCATTGTAGTTTTAATTTGTACTTACTTGCTTACCTTGCCATTATGAATATGCTTCTGTGTTCATTTTTTTTTTTTTGGTGTTATCTGAGAAATGTCTCTTTAAGACCTCAGATTTCAAGATGGGCGATGGTAGCCCATGCCTTTGATCCAAGCACTAGGGAGGCAGAAACAGGTGGATCTCTGTGAGTTAGAGGCCAGCCTGGCCTACAGAGCAAGTTCCAGGACAGCCATGGCTACAGAGAGAAACCCTGTCTCAAAAAGCAAAACAAGTAAGCAAACAAACAAACAGACATAAAAGATCACAGATTTCTATTGGGACATTTATCTTTTTCTTGTTGATTCCACAGAAAGTTCTTGTTTTGGCTCCTAATTACAATTGCCTTGTGATTATATATGCTGAAACATATTATTCTTTATAATTAAAAAAATCTTTGCTTTGAATTTTGCGGGTGGTATTGGGAGTTGAGCCCATGGCCTAAGGCATGGTAGGTAAGTATTCTGAACTACAACCCAAGCCCTACTTTTTATATTTATTATAACTTTCAGTATCATAACAGTAATTCTAAATTAGGTAAATACTACTTTCTTTTATCTTTACCATTAAAAATCTTTCCCAACTTCAAATCATAAAGATATTCTTAAGTCTTAAAGTTATTAAATTTCATTTTTTACATTCCAATTTTTAATATCCCTGGGATTGAGTTTGGTGATATTATGAGGAAGTAATCTAAATTAAATTTTATTCTCTATGGATCACCAAGCCCCAGCTTCATTTATTCAAAAAGCCACTGTTTTCATATATATTTTGCAATACTTTATATTTCAAGTATTTTGTAGTGATATAAGGGGAGTGAAACAATTGAGAAAAAGAACTGGAAAGAGGTACACCAACTATTGTCTGCCTCTTACGTTTTATGGCTATCCTATAAAACATTTGCAATATCTACATATAGGTCCAATAATTTTGGAATGTTATTTTTAACAAAGATATAGGATTTTCATGGTTATTTAGCATAAATAATAGCTAATTCATTTTAGAAGAAACTATTGAATAGCTAACATTAATTGGAAAGTACAAGAAATTGCTTCCTTAAGGCACTCTGTGTGTGTGTGTGTGTGTGTGTGTGTGTGTGTGTGTGTGTAGAATCATGTGAAATTGGACAGCAGTTTCAGTTAGTGAGAGAATTCCATGGAAGAGTACAAACTCCAGATTTCAGATGAGGTGTTATATAGGAAACTTTTGATCTATCTACTTTGAGAGCTCGTGAATAGTTGTGGACTGAGACACCTGAAAAACTGGAGAAATATATTAGCGTGAGATGGATTTATATGTGTCCTACAAAATCTGGTAACAAATACTCCCTTTTTCTCAACTCTGTTTTATGTAGGAGTTGGTTCTGGAGGCAGAAGGGATGCAGGAAGGATTTAAGACCAAGACACAAGATATTATGGTTAGCCGCTAAACCTCCACGCATGTGAGGGGGAGACCAGGAAGGAACTGTTAGTAGCTTCTACTTGATGAGGACGTCTTTTTAGTGTAGAGGAAGGGACAGGGAATTCACCTCCATCCTAGCTCAAGAAGTTGCATGCAAAGGAGACCTGCCTAAAGGGAAGAATGGATAAATCGAGTTTTGGTTTGATTTTTTATTCTATCCAGTTGACTATTGTCATGGAGTCTGAGCATAGGAAACAGGCATAACCCCCCATAATTGTCCTAGCGATGCCCCAAGGTTGGAACCATAGGCAATAAAACCACTGGCTTACCATAAAAGAGACTTTCTGAAGTCTTCCTTCTACTGAAGGCTACAGAAAACCATTCCCAGAGTTAAACTGTGCTTAGGTACAAGCGAGGTCATACTTGAGTTAGTGAACGGGTTAATGTTCATAATTTAAATGGTGATTAGCTGGAGGTTAGAACCTATCAGGGTGGCTTAGGATTTTTAACAGGTCTCCAGCCTTAAGAGAATTTTCCTGTGGACACAGGCGCGGTCGTCGGGTGTCTAGGGAGAGAAGATAGCTCCGGGATGAAGACCGCCTACCGCCAACACGAGTCTCAGAGAACAGAATGAGGGAGCCAGGAAGAAAGACAGATGTGATCACGATGGAGCCAAGCCTGGATAGGCAGTGGCAGGAGGAGTGGCGGGCCCCGGGGACCCCCGAGGGGGCGTGGCCATCCACTCTGTGGGCTTGCTCTGTCAAGAAAAGGAGCGCGGTCCTGCAAGTCTGTCTCTGGTGAGAAGCGCGGAACAGAGCCGCCAGCTCAGCGCAGAGTTCCACTCCCAACCCCTGCGACCCGGTGTCTTGCAGAACGGTCTCCACCTTCCTCCTGTTTCCTGGGGTGGGACGCCCTGAGCCTGCACTGACACCTCTGGTCCCCAGTCAGGAGCTTGCACGGACACAACCGGTCCCGCAGCCAGAGGCACATTCCGGTACCATCGTGCTGGGACGCGCCATGGACATTCACGGAAGGTACTCGGTTCCCCGGTTCCTGGGAAGGGTTACTCTTCTATGTCCCATCGAGGCGGCCATAGATGGACAGGGCGTTGGTCGGGAAATCAACCAATTGCGGGGGAGAGGGAAAAATCTTAGAACTCACTCCTCACACCCTTTTAGGATTGTCACCCGCACTGTCAGCTCACTCTG
This sequence comes from Ondatra zibethicus, assembly GCA_004026605.1. NCBI lineage: Eukaryota > Metazoa > Chordata > Mammalia > Rodentia > Cricetidae > Ondatra > Ondatra zibethicus. Next base: position 30,763 of record PVIU01019394.1, read on the forward strand.
CATGCAATCTGCACAATTATCGATAGTGTAAAACGACCTGAATGTTGTTTTTCTTTCTTTCTTAAAAAGAAATTAGTTTCTTGTAATGAGGGGAGGAGAAAGGCAGTATGCAGAAAGGAGATGTCTTAGGTTATGGGCTCCAGGTTCTTCACCGTATATGTCTGAGATGACTGTTGAGGTGGCAGAGTATATAGGAGCATTTAGAGAACCTACAGTCTGGATGAATACCTACGTGGCAATCTATTGGCAAGTTAGTCCTCGATCTTTACCCATGTGTTTTAGGTCGATTTTCTGAGGAACCAACTGACAGGGAAACTTTGCAGAGAAGCACTAGGACAATGCAATATTTGCTGGCCAGTAATTGACCCTGTACCATCTCACACTAGCTTGTAGCCACCTTATTTTCTGCTCATTTTATGGATATATCTTCATCTCTAAACTAGTCCCAAACACCTTAAGAAAAGTCAGGATCCACAAGACAGGAGTGCTCAACAAATATTTTTCAGTGGAAAACAAAACAAATAAACAAATAGGAATAGTTGAGATAACCGATGCCATTAGGTAAGTAGATTTCTAACAGTTCAATTAAAACCCAACAAAACCTCTCATAACTACATACAGAATGAGTTGCACTTTAGTCCTCTTGGACAGCGAGACAGGAGAGCACATCACTGAAGAGTGTACTAATCTGTACAGGGGGAAAGAGGGAATGCAAGTTTTTAAGGTTTCGTGCAGCTGTAAGGGTCTGTGATTAAATACACATCACATCTGCACAAACATACATTAGATTTCAGGGACTCCCAGAGACTCTTGGTTGTCACGCCAGAATCCTAATATCCCTTCAAAGGAAGGTCTGAGAGTCATCTGCTCAGAGGAAAACCAACAAATACATATTCACTATGACATTTTTCTTTTTCTTTTTTTAAATCTCTTTTTCCTCTATACAGGATGGGTTCTGCTGCAAGGAGATGGGTCTACCTTCCTCTGGGCTGCATCATGCTGTTCAATCTCACAAATGCTAACTTTCAGTTTCAAAAGGGAGTGCTTGCCAGCATCAGCGCAGGCATCACAGATGATGTGGATCTTCAGTGCTGGAACACATGCTCTCTGACACTCATAGACCTCAAGGAACTCAAGATAGAGCACAGTGTGGATGCCTTCTGGAATTTCATGTTGTTCTTGCAAAAATCTCAGCGGCCCGGGCATTACAGTATCTTCTTAAACATAGCCCAAGACTTCTGGGACATGTACATAGACTGTTTGCTTTCAAGGTCTCACGGAATGGGCAGAAGACAGGTGATATCTTCCAAGTATAATTTTCCACAGAAAATGACAAGAGGTGATTTGAAGGTATACCTACGGAAGTAGCAAAGTGGCATTATTAAAAATTTGATATTCAGTACTTCTGATTATTTCAGGTTTATCTAGCTAGCAAATTTGTCTTGGTTATTTTCTTATAATAATTATAAAATAATTAAAAGAATAAGAAAATTATAATTTTCTAATCAAAATAAATAATTCTTACATTTAGAAATCATGAGAGTGCTTGATTATAAATGATCTTGGAATATAAATATTGCTAGATCATTAAAATCATCTTATTGCTTCCCCATGAGTAGTTCATAAGAAAGTCATATCGCTCTGTATTCATATTGTAAGACTTAAATACCAGGCTTGTTGCAGCCTTTTGAACAAAACATTTTCAATTGGGTTGCACAGAAGAATGGAATCTTAAAGTAAGAAATATTAATTTCCCTTGATACTATAGAACTAGATTATAAAACATGTTTTACATTTAGGAAGGAAAACACAAAAAATACCTCAAGCAAGATGCCAACTGAAAGCGGAATCCTGTTAGTACTTGCCAAATCAAATCTCCTGTTGTAATTAAAATTCTGATTTCCAGTTTCTTAATCTGGTGGTTTTCTTTCTCTAGCTATATAATTGTTTTATTAATAGTTATTGGATTATTTGCATATAAGTAATTTGTCAATAATATGTATTTAAAAATCATTTTGTCAAATTGCCTTTGTTTTGAAACTACTTCACATGAAAATATAATTTTCACTGATTAGTGGAGTGAAGTTGTAATTAATTTTATAAAGTGTTGGGTATCTTAATATTGACTTTAAAACTGTGCCCCAACTAATGCCAGTATCTAAAAGTGATATTTAATATTGATATAATGTTATTTGCTTTCTGAAATTACATTTCAATACTAATCCATCTTATATATTAAATATTTTTCTATATATTAGGACTAAAACCTTTATGGTACAGTTCTTTTTTAAGTGTAAGGACATGTTTCCTGTGTGTGTGTGTGTGTGTGTGTGTGCACTATGGGTAGGCAGTGCCTGCAGAGGCTAGAAGAGCACATTGGATACTCTGGCATGGGGGTTACAGACAGTTGGGACTTACCATGTGGGTGCCAAGAATTGAACCCAAATCCTCTGGGAATGCAGTCAGTGCTCTCAACCTCTGAGACATCTCTCCAGCCCTGTGGTATAATTCACATCATCACAACATTCAAAAAGGAACAACAAACAAAAATGAAGAAGCTACAATTTAGCAAAGCACAGCATGATGGAATTTTTGCTGAGGTATTATGTCAGTCACATTTCCTACTCACAGTCATTTTTATATTATTTACAACTCACACCCATATCTATCAGCAGTACACAGCTTTAAAGGAATGTGCCAAACCCAAGCATGGCACACAGTGGATGAGGAAATTGTCGTGGCGAGGAATGGTTTCAGGAAACCACCAGTACACAAGCATGGTCTATAGTAATGACTTCATCCTATGCTCCAAGTCAGTGCTTCTATAGTAATGACTTCATCCTATGCTCCAAGTCAGTGCTTCGGGGACTTGAAAGGTGGCTCCAGTTGGTAAAGTGCTTGTGGCACAAATGTAGGGCTAAGGTTAGATACTCAGGCAGAGGAGCATGTGTCTGTAAGCCCAGCACTGAGAAAGAGGAGACAGGAAGACCCCTGGCGCTTCCTGGACAACCAGCCTAATAGAATTGGTGAATGAGACTCAGTGAGAAGCCTGATCTCAGAAAATGAGAGAGTAGTAGAGGAAGATACCTAATGCTAGCCTCTGCCCACTCCCACCGCTGCCCACCCAACACCTGCTGACCCCACCCCTGCCCACCCCACTCCCAGCCTGTATCTTTGACAAAAAGACCTGTGAACTTGGTGAGGTTTCTAAGTTTCAAAGTGAGAGGGACTCAAAGCAGTTGAAGATTTTCATATTTACAAGAAGAACCAAAGCAGATGTTTAGGAAATTTCCACACTTTTCCAGGGAAAAGAACCAATAGAAATCTGCCCTATAGATTTCCTGATTGGCTATTGTGAAAACATCGTGAAAATTGTTTTCAAGTGTTTTGATGATTGATACTTTTTTCTCTGTGAAAAATGATATAGGCACAATCAAACGAAATATAAGCAAAGTTAAAAAACAGCAAAAATAATACTGGATAAAAATCTAATTGTCTGACAGTTTGACTTGATTCAAGAATAAACCTTGAAATAAAAGGGGGTATATTATCTGGGTTTGAACCACTCCCAAATTCTCATGAAGTACTACTAGGGCTTTTATAATATATACATACACAAATTTAAGGAAGGTACATGAACAGCAGGATAAGAACCTTCGGTGTTGGGGCTGGAGAGATGGCTCAGCGGTTAAGAGCATTGACTGCTCTTCCAGAGGTCCTGAGTTCAATTCCCAGCAACCACATGGTGGCTCACAACCACCTATAATGAAATCTGGTGCCCTCTTCTGGCCTACAGGCAGAATACTGTAAAAATAAATAAATAAATAAATAAATAAATAAATAAATAAGAACCTTCAGTGTTAAAGAAGGAACAAACCACCTGCAGTGGCACATGCCTTTAATCCCAGTATTTGCAGTTGGGAGGTAGAGGCAGGCAGACCTCTGTGAGGTGGAGGCCAGGCTGGTCTACAGAGCAAGGTCCAGGACAGTCAAGGCTACACAGAGAAATCTTGTCTTGAAATACAAAAAAAGAAAAAACAAACCTCTTAGCTTTTCAAATATGACTTGACAAGTTGTCCATTATGACTATGGCCATGGCACTCTTATAAAGGAAAACACTTAATGGGGGCTGACTTACAGTTTCTGAGGTATCGTACGTTATCAACAAGGTGGGGAGTGTGACAGACTGCCGGCAGGCGTGGTGCTGGAGAGGATCTGAGAGTTCTAAATCTGGATCTTCAGGCATCAGGAAGAGTGAGCTACTAGTTTGAGCTTCTGAAACCTCAAAGCCCATGCCCCAGTGACACATTTCCTACAAGGCCACACCTACTCCAAAAAGGTCACACCTAATAGTGCAACTCCCTAGGAGTCTATGAGGGCCATTTTCTTTCACACTACCACACAGTATTATTTCTGTAACCGAGTATTGCATATACTAGCTGGGTGGCAAGAGACTGTAGGTCCAATATATTTTTAGGTCGAAAATATTTTGCCCATTAAGGGAGGAGCCCTGAGCTCAGGAAATCAGCTGGTACTAGTGAGATGATTGAAATCCATTTTCTATAGGCAGGCTGAAAGGTGTCATGCCTTCCTTGGAGACAATTTAATAGCTTTCATAATCTGCGCACGAATGATGACAGCTCGGTAGTGCCATAAAGCAAGACTATGTAATTTGAGTCTAAAAGTTGTCTGAACAGTTGTCATCAATCACCCATGGTAACTGTGAAAATTGTATTCCGTCAATAATAAACACTTCAATTTTAATAAAGTTAAAATAGATTACAAATGAGCTCATTCTCCTATATTATATTTTGCTACAGAAGATTACTTAAAAATAATGTCATTGGGCTGGAGAGATGATCAGTGGGTAAAGGTGCTCACCACCAAAGCTGGTGACCTGAGTTCCAACCCTCGGATCCTCGTGGTGGAAGGAAACACGCCTGCAAACTGTCCTCTTGCCCCTATTTGCATGTGGCACACATGTAAACACACACAGAAATGCATTTTAAAGAAATTTTAAAATAAGAACACGTGCTAAAATGAACACTACTTTAGAACAGCTCATTGTAAGCAATTTTAATGATTTTTAGATAGGTTAAAGTTTCTCCCAGGAAATTCTCATATCCTGCATTGCTTGGTCCTGGAAACCTGACTGGGGAGATGTGGGAGCGACAGACACACACAGCAAAGTTCGGATCAGGTGGGATGTTTCCCTCTCTGCAGCCAGGAGACTCATGTATTATGCACAGCATGAGGAAGAGGGGTCAGTTATCTCAGTGGGAGGACTCTGTCCTGGAGCAGTCTCAGGCTGTCATCATCAAGGAGGAGGAAGCTGTGGTTGATGCTTTCTGTATACACTGTCAATATTTGTGTTTGGTCAGGGGAAGCATTGCCATTTGCTTGAGCCTGACCCAAGGAAGGCTTTGCCATTCCTGTAGGTCTGAATCATTGCGATCCATGATGCTGTGCTAACATCAGCAACACATATTCTCTCAGTACTGCATCATCTGTTCCCCACAGTAAAATGAAAAAATCATGTCCTCAGGCCTGGAGAGATGGCTCAGAGGTTAAGAGCACTGGCTGCTCTTGCAAAGATCCTGAGTTCAATTCCCAGAAACCACATGATGGCTCACAACCATCTATAATGAGATCTGGTGCCCTCTTCTGGCGTGCAGGCACACATGTACGCAGCTTCTAACGTGTAGACACACTGTACACATAATA